>JAPKLW010004654.1:0-13433 GCA_026898455.1 Plectranthus barbatus
TTGTCAGCTGTGTGTAAGTAGCGTGCAAGAAACAATCATTATTATTTTCGCTGCGTAACGTATTATACTCTGAAAAACCGGGACCAACAAGTGGTATCAGGCGCGGTCGGTCTTTCTAGACTGGTCGTACACTGAGTCGCTTAGGACCGAGATCCAAGTTTCCTTGCACTCTACTCTTTCTGTCTGTTGATTAGCTCAGGTACACAAGATGAATATCCCGAAGCTGCTCAACTACAATCCGGAGAAGCATGATATATGGCGAAAGAGGTCGCTCATTCAGCTGAAAAGCATCCATCCGGAGATGAAAGACGTGCTGGAGAAAGGGCCGATCGAGATCACCAAGACAAGGCACCAGTTAGGAGATCAACCAGCTGCTGAGATCCCAAAGCCCCCAGAAGAATGGAACGCTAAAGACAGGAGGCGGAATCAGCTGGACTCCGTTGCTCTCGAGATGATCTTATCATCTCTTCCAGAACCGCTGATGGAGGAAGCCCTCCAATTTGACAGCGCCAAGGAAGTCTGGGACTACCTTGATAGTCTCTGTACGGAGACAGATCAGATGAAGCGCAACAAGTTGCAAGTTGCGGTGGACAAGTACGAGTCATTCCAGATGCTGACTGGTGAAACCATCAAGGAGATGGAGGCTAGATTCTATGCCATAGTCAGCGAGCTGAAGTCCTTGGACAAGGAGTACTCGAATGCAGAGCTTAATGCAAAGATCCTGTCAAAGATGCCCAAGGAGGACTGGTTTGTGAAGACCACATCTCTTAAGGAGAAGGATCTATCCAAGATGACTCCCAAGGAGCTATTTGCTCAGCTCCAAGCACATGAGTGGGATATCCAAATGGTGAACAAAAATGAAGCCATTCGGACCGTTGGATCTCCCAGCATCAAAACACAAGACGAAGCCTACTTCGTCAAGAGGGATTTCAAGTGGAAGCACAAGAAGCCTTTCCACACTGACAGACCTGCTGGGCAGCACAGCCAGCAGAAAGAGATCCCATCCCCATCAGGATCTAACTCAAAAAGCAGCGAGAGCTCTATCGCAGATCTTGAGCAACAAATGAAGAGATTGGCTGTTCTTCTGGAGAAAGCCAAGGCGAAACAGGGAGCTTCTCTCAGCTCATCTGATGGAAAATTCATCAAGAGAGCTCCCCGCGCATGTTATCAGTGCCAATCCCCTGACCATCTCAAATTTGAATGTCCACAAGTGGATAAAGATGAGCGGGAAAGACTGAAGAAGATCTTTGAAGAGCGTGCATCGAAGGCCGTTGCCAAGGCGATGCTGACCAGGACAGAGGTTCCTGATATTCCTGACCATGATGATGGAGAGTATGCATCAGATGAAGAGTCAGAAGAGGAAGCGCTACTGGCACTGATGGTAGCTTTCGGAGAGGAAGAAAATGAAGAATGTGCTGACAGTGAGGCAGAACGAGCACTTGCTGCTGATGATGAGGTACAATCTGTTCCCTCATTGCATATCATGTCTCCACACATTCTAGACGATTCTGAGTCGCATTGCTCCGACTCAGAAGCTGTCACTATAGACATTCTTCAACAAGAATTTTTGAAATTTTATGAAATAAAGAATGTCTTGGCTGGCGAAAACACCTCGCTGAAAGATCAAATTTCTATTTTGACCAATGAGATTGAAAAATCGAGGTCAATCGGTGAAGAGCTAGCCACTCTGAAAAAGACTCACTTTGAATTGCTTCAAAATTTTCAAATTGCAAAAACTGAGCGAGATAGTTTTCACAACATCGTTCTGGAGCAAGAAAATAAAATAAATTTTTTGAATAAAGGCTCCAAGGATTTGGAAAAGGCTCTAAGTCATTGGAGAAAGCCGACTGATAAATTCGGGTTGGGATTTGAAAAGGATTTGAGCATAAACCAACCCGAACTCACAGCTTATAAGGGTAAGGGAAAACTGGTAAATGCATCAGCACCAGCTGGTAATACCAGTAAGTCTCGTATGGCTGATCAGCACAGGAATAATAAGACCAGATTCATAGGTGAGTCATCACGACAAAATCCTCAACTGGCAAAATCCTCTGCTGACAGGACGCCAGCACACCCTAAGACGCAGACTAAGCCGAATAATTCTAAGGCAATGAAGTCAGCGTCAGCTGCCAGTGGAATCCGACAGCCAGCACCAGCTGTCAAGAGAATCCACGCACAACCTCGTAAGTATGCCAGTCACCAGCATACTTACAAGGGATCCAAATCTCAGAGTAATTCTGAGAGAAGGACAATACCTGATAGGAGGAATACCTATCAGAGGTCTGAGCCCAATCACAAGTTTTCTAAAAGGGCAGTGAAGGCTAGCCATGGTGGTCCACACTTCCAGAGACCACGAAGGCAACGCACTCAACCGAAAAAATATTTCCGAAACTCTCAGCGGAAGAATACTTCCAAAGGAGTTACACACACAGCTACACCTTCCCAAACGAATCTCATGCATTACTTCAAAAGGAAGGGAAAGGCTGCTGATGATATCAGCAAGGATAAAACCAAGCTGAAAATCACTAAAGTCTGGATTCCGAAAGGAATCATTCAGCGATCTAACCCTGCAGGACCCGCAGAAGATCGGGGACCTAAATAAATTCCTTATCTTCCTTGCAGGTACAGGATCGTGCAACACAGCTTCAGAGGTCGAGAGAGTGGATCTTAGATAGTGGGTGTTCAGCTCACATGACTGGTGAAGAGGATTTGTTTGCAGATCTCATCAAGGTCAAAGGACCTCCAGTTATTTTCGGTGATAACTCTAAGGGCAGAGTTATTAGCAAGGGCTGCATCGAGAAGGACGATGTCAGAATTATAAATGTATCCCTTGTTACCTCTCTCAAGCACAACCTCCTGAGTATCAGTCAGCTGTGCGATAGTGGCTATACAGTTCACTTTGGGAAATCAGAGTGCCAGATCAAGGACGAGAAGACTGGCGAGATCAAGCTGAGAGGTATTCGGAACGGAGGACTTTATACCGTTGACTGGCAAAGCGGGAAGACCGATTCATGCTTCGTGGCCACCAGTACTATGGAAACTAACTGGTTGTGGCACAAAAGGTTGAGTCATCTGAATTTCAGAACTATCAACTACCTGGCCAAGCATGATCTTGTGGAAGGACTTCCCAAGGGAGGATTCAAGAAGGAAGGGATTTGCAAAGCATGCCAGCAGGGCAAGCAAACTAAGAAGTCCTTCAAGAACCAGTCGCCAGTCTGCCCCAGTACCAGTCGGGTACTCGAGTTGCTACATATGGACCTCTTTGGACCAGTAGCACCTCAAACCATTGGAGGAAGACGTTATTCGCTGGTGGTAGTCGATGACTACTCGCGCTATACCTGGGTAAAGCTTCTCAGATCCAAGGATGAAGTGAAAGTCATTCTTCCAGATTTGATTGTCAAAGCACAGAAACAGAGAGAAGCTACGGTAAAGCGGATACGGTCAGACAATGGGACGGAATTCTGCAACAGTCTGCTGATGGATTTTTGCGCGGAAGCCGGCATTAAGCATGAAAGATCTGCACCAAGGCAACCGCAGCAGAATGGACTGGCAGAACGTAGGAACAGGACGCTGAAAGAAGCGGTCCGGTCCATGCTGGCAGAGTCCGGCTTAGGACAGAGTTTTTGGGGAGAAGCGTTGGTGACGGCTTGCTATACTCAGAATAGAAGCGGGATCAACGACAGACTCAAGAAAACTCCCTACGAAGTTTATTTTGGTCGTAAGCCTTCTCTAGATCATCTTCGTGCTTTTGGTTCACCATGTTATGTCCATAATAATGGTAAGTCGAAGTTAAATGCTTTTTCGCCTAAGGCTGATGAGGGTGTCTTAGTCGGATATGGACATCCCTCTCACAAGGGCTATAGAGTATTTAACAAGACCACCAAACTTGTGGAAATAACATGCAATGTTGTTTTTGATGAAGCTACTTTAGTGCGCAGGACATTACGACAACTGGCTGAAGATGTTCCTGAGGTCAATGATGTCGTTGATCAGTTGGGCAGGAATTCTTCCAATGCTCAACCAACTGGTTTGACTAGACCTATGACTGGATCATCTTCACAACCAGCATCCTCGGTTGCCCATCAGCAATCCGGGAGGGTCGGTGATGCAAATGACCTTGCTGAGACCTTACACTCAATCTCCCTGAGTGGAACTGGCAATAATCCAGGGGGAATTCCGTCTGGAATTTTTGAACCAGAAATAGCCGATGAACCAGCTGGAGTGGATGCACCAGCTGACGGTGTAATTACCGCAGAAGGATCAGGAGATCAGTCAGAGAGTGATGCTAATGAAGAGTCTGTTCCGACTGGTGAAGGTCAACCACCAGTTGAAATTGCTGCTCCGACTGGTGAAGTTCTGGAAGCACCAGTCATCAGGACAGAAGAACCAATGCCAGCAGATTCTCATCTTCCCAAATGGCTGAGAAATCACCCATCCGAGGCTATTCTCGGTAATCCAGAAGGTTCTGTTTAGACTCGACACGGCAGTGCGCTCCTGACTTGTTTTATTTCTCAAGAGGAACCTACTTCCATAGGAGTTGCGCTAGAATCTGCCGATTGGATTAATGCCATGCAAGAAGAGCTTGCGGAATTCACTCGCAACAATGTTTGGGACTTGGTAGAGAGACCATCACATCAGTCAGTGATTGGCACCAAGTGGGTTTTCAAGAACAAGCGAGATGAGAATGGCATTGTAATCAGAAACAAAGCTCGTTTAGTCGCCAAAGGTTACAAGCAGTGTGAAGGCATCGACTTCGACGAGACCTTCGCACCAGTTGCAAGAATGGAGGCGATACGGCTGTTCCTTGCGTATGCAGGGTATCATGGGTTCACGGTATTCCAAATGGACGTGAAGAGTGCCTTCTTGAATGGAGAGCTAAAGGAGGAAGTATATGTCGAACAACCTCCAGGCTTTGAAATAGGCACCAAGGTGTACAAGCTGAGAAAGGCCCTGTATGGATTGAAACAGGCGCCCAGGGCTTGGTACGAGACGCTATCACAGTTCCTAATCAGTAATGGATTTCGGAAAGGGAAGATCGACAGGACTCTCTTCATCATCAAGGATGCTGATGATATGCTAATGGTGCAGATATATGTCGATGACATTATATTCGGGTCAAAGAATATGTCTCTCTGTGAGAAGTTTTCTCAACTGATGCAGAACTCATTCCAGATGAGTATGATGGGCAAATTAACATACTTCCTAGGACTCCAGGTCCAGCAGTCAGCTGATGGGATTTTCATTAATCAGCGGAAGTATGCCAAGGACCTAATTCAGAAATATTGCCCAGAGAAGACTAAGGCTCTCAGAATACCGATGAGCACCAGTTGCCAGATCTTTCTTGATGAAGAAGGAGAATCGGTTGATCCTTCCAGCTACAGAGGTATTATTGGATCACTTCTCTATCTGACAGCCAGCAGACCCGACATTTCATACTCAGTCGGAGTGTGTGCCAGATATCAAGCAAATCCAAAGAAGTCACACATGGAAGCTGCTAGGAGAATAGTGAAATACCTCAAAGGAACTGAATCACTTGGCTTATGGTACCCCAGGAATGATGAGCTTACACTCATTGGGTATTCAGATTCAGATTTTGCTGGATGCCGAATAGATAGAAAAAGCACCAGTGGTACGTGTCAGTTTCTAGGACACAAGCTAATCAGCTGGTTTAGCAAGAAGCAACACTCAGTTGCTACATCTACTACTGAGGCTGAATATGTTGCCGCTGCCAGTTGCTGTGCTCAAATTCTCTGGATCAAGCAACAACTGGAAGACTATGAGGTGGACACTGGTTGTGTACCCATCTATTGCGACAACAGCAGCGCTATGTGCATAACGAAGAATCCAGTTCATCACTCTAGAACCAAGCACATAGATATCCAACATCACTTCATACGTGATCATGTCGAGAAGAAGGATATCAGCGTAGAGTACATCAGAACTGACGATCAACTGGCTGATATTTTCACCAAACCTTTGCCAGAAGCAAGATTCAAGGAGTTGTGCATCAAACTCGGTCTTATGGAGATTGATGCGAGCCCTAATGTTGAGGAAGAATGAGTCCCAGCTCTCATTCCGTTCTTGATTTTTTTTAAAAGAAAACATGAAGACCAAGGAGAAAACATGATGTTTTTTCTTTAGTGGTAGTTCAAAACCACAGGTGGTATCTACTGGCAGGTCTTATCCCATATATGGCCAAGGAAATGAGTCCCAGCTCTCATTTCATATTTGTCAGCAGACAAACACCATCAGCAGAAGAAATTGGGTCCCAGCTCCCAATTCAAGCGATGGTGAGAAGATGGATTCCTGAAGGAGAAGATTATGCGGAATAAAATTGAGTCCAAGCTCTCAATTTTCTTAATCCTTCAAGTTGTCAGCAGACAACTGGCGAATTTCCTACGACTAATGGAATTGAGTCCCAGCTCTCAATTTATCCAAGTACTCGGGTGCCAGTCGTAAGTACCAGTTGTCAACTGGTAAGGAGGCCATGCTGACAGGGGGAAGTGTTCAACTGGCATATCCTGCTGATGACCAGTTATATTACTGATGACCAGTTGAGTCCCAGCTCTCAACTGACGATCTCTTGAAGTCCAAGAGTCGTGCCAGCTATCGCAGAAATGGCGGGAATGTTCAAATCCTCTTGCGTGTGCGTATCTCAGAATTTAATGCGGCATTTAATGCCACATTTAATGCGCACAGTGACTGCGCGGTCAAAAGCACATTTGCGACCAATCAGAGAGCGCCATGTCAGCTACACGGCGTAGCCCACGTCAGCACGACCGCCCACGTCGCCACAGGGAACCTGGCCCTGCTGATGACCATTGATTCTCACTTTCTGAGAATTCATCTCGGTCGTTTAATCCTGCATGGCCTTAGTATTTATATCCGACATTCTTCTCGGATAAACCTTTACGTTTCCTTTACAATCCGAACACTTTTCTTGTCCATCTTCCAAAAATTCCCTGCATTCAATGGCATCCTCTTCCAACCCTGCTGATAACCCATCTTCTTCATCTTCCGATCCTATAGATTTACCAGTAGCCGAAGCTCACATGCCTACCTTCACTGGCATTGTGAAGGAAGAAGATATAGATTATACCTATCCATTCAGCAAGCTCGTTTTGCTGAATAAAGCAGCCACCAGACATCGCCTCTCTCACGCACAGATTCGCACAGCCCAAGTTCAGAAGGAGAAGATTCTGAACGACAAGCTGGCGGAGAAGCACTACGGCCCGGAGCTGATGGAGATGATAGATCATGAGCAGCTCCGCCCGTATTTGACGGCGACTCCCAGGACGTTCCATCCACATATGGTTGCCGAGTTCTACGCTCGAGCAGTCATCGCTGACGACCGGAAATCATTTACCACATCGGTGTTCGGACACCTTATCACTGTCGACGCCGAGTACCTCGCCAACATCTTTGGGATGAGGAATGAAGGAGAGGAAGTAGCGACGTATCATAGGGATGATACGCTCGAGTTCCAGCAGAGGTGGGAGGAGTGGAAAAGGGAGGAGGTGACCGTTTTTAAAACGGGGATGAAGAAGTCAGAAATGGAAGATTTCTGGCAGATGGTGGGTGACATTGTAGTGCACATGCTACAATGCGAGGTCGGCTCGTACGCCGAACTGAGCTTGAGAAAGTTCTCTGTCATGTGCGCCCTGGCAGACGGCATACTGGGCAACTGGGCCGAATTCTTCTTCGGCCGACTGCTGGAGAATGTTGAGAGGAATGTCACCGTGAAGACTGACGGGAAGTTTCTTCACGCAGTGTCATTCGGGCTGAGGATCAGCCACATACTGGAGGTAGAGATGGGGGATGACGTCGACCAGGGGGAGCAACTGGTTGGATCAGATTTCATCCCAGCCACAAAGGTGAAACTGGCTATCCCCGACTACAAGAAGCCACGCCGGCTGAAGGGGAAGACGGCTGTGGACCCCGATGAGTCTGTTTCTGAAGAAGATGCAGAACAGACATGGGAGGAAGTACCAGCGGTGGCTCTCCCACTACCAGCTGAGGCCAAGGCTGAGCTGAAAAGGAAGCTAGAGGTTGAATCCTTATTCACCTCTATGGAAGAAGCAGTGGAGAAGGCAACCGGCATACATCCTCGGGCATCAGCACAAGTGCCAGCCCCCAGGCCCCCTTCAAGCAAGAAACCCAAGACCCACCAGCGCCAGCAGACCCAGCCAGCTGCTGCCCATGACCCTGCGTCAGGGAAGATCTCAATTCCAGTCAAGAAGTCCGTCTTGGGACTGACTGAGGAGGAGACCATCGAGAAGATGACCTGAAAGAGGAAGAGGGTCCAGACGAGAGCTCAGAAGCTGGTGGAGCAAGCCAAGAAGGAGCAACAAGCTTCCATTGTGAGGAAGAAGCAGGCTCAGGCAAGGCTGAAGGCCTTGGCCGACCAGGGGAAAAGGGAGGCTGAGCTGGCAGCCCGCGATGAAGCCTTGGCAAAGATAAAGGCTGAGCAAGATTCTCGACGTCAGGCGCAACTGGCGGAGCAAGTGCATCAGGTGGCCAAGGGAAAATGGGGAGTTGCCCAAACTTCAAGTGACATGCCACCAGCACCAGCTCCAGGCCAGATCCTCTCTGAAGAATCCTTCACGCGCCTGATGGTCATGGGAGCTGAGGAGGACGTACTATCTCTTGTAGATATGTACCAGCCTGAAGAGGATGTGCCTCAAGTCCCTCCACCCGCGCAAGGGGGTGGTGGAGGTGAATCTGAAGACCCACTGGCCGCGCAAGGGGGTGCCAGTGGAGGAGTTGTTGAGCGGGCGACCACCCCGGAAAAACTGGCGAGTTTCTCTGATGATGCAGAGAAGCCAAGGGCCGAGGAACCAGCTGCCACAGCTGAGGAAGAATCAGTTGAAATGGAGACTACTGGTGAGGAGCCAGCTGCCCCAGCTGCGCCAGTCATTACCATTCCCGAGGAGGAATCGCCACCAGTAGTGCAGCACTACAGTCGCCCACATCCTTCAGAAGCTTCTACATCTTCTGGGCGACCAGCAGCATCCTCCCCAGCGCCAGCACGACATGTGCGAACTGAAAGGAGGCCATACATGCTCTGTATCCAAGAGCACCAGCTGATAGATGAAGATACATTCCTATCGCGAGTGACAGGGGTACACCGGTGGGAGCACCGCGGGAACATGGCGTTTCAAAATACACGAGTGCCTGAGCCTTCAGCATTCAACATTATCCCCATCAGCGGACTCCCTCACCAGTCAGTCTATGCTTCCAGGATCTTCGACTGGTGTCTGCCCCTGCACCCGATGGAGTATTACAACTACTCACTCTATGAGTATGCCGACACCATCACAGCGAAAGTGGAGAGCGCTGTGGATGAGGAGATGATAGCCAGGTACAGAGACTTGTGGTGGATGAATGAGGAACTGCTTCTGGAGTTCCGGAGGTGGATGATCTTCGACCACTGCCAATGCCAGTTGACAGTGGAGAAGCGTGCCGTACTGTA
The DNA here is from genome assembly GCA_026898455.1 of Plectranthus barbatus. Classification (NCBI taxonomy): domain Eukaryota; kingdom Viridiplantae; phylum Streptophyta; class Magnoliopsida; order Lamiales; family Lamiaceae; genus Plectranthus; species Plectranthus barbatus. Next base: position 9,473 of record JAPKLW010004654.1, read on the forward strand.
TGCCAAGCTCGGGCTTGGATACTGGAGATCTGAGGAGGCCTGGGCAAATACATTCATGGATACTGATCCTGAAAGCCACCAGCAGCTGTCGAACAGGCGAATCAGGCGCCGATTGAGGAAGATTGCAGAATACCGACAGCTGACTGGAACCTCCGGCCTCCCTAGGCCCAAAATGGTTAAGTTGCCATTCCTCCAGTTCCAGTGCACCAGCCGCGGTTATCAGCTGATTTATGCTCTCAGACGCCTCAGAGTACTTGTCACTCTTCCCCGGATCCCTCCCTATTTTGCTGTTTTCTTTGACATGGCTGCCAGCTCTCTGCTGGTAGACCACATAGTGGAGGAGGATCCCACGAGAGGTTCGTGGCTGACCACTGCCGTCCCCCCTGTTCCAATGGTCATGGGCGATCTTGTCCCATATCATATGGACTGGCAGCTGGTGGTCGCGGAGGAGCCCGCACCAGCAGACGTGGTCGCGGAGGAGCCAGCTTTAGCCGAGGCGCCAGCGGAGGAGCCAGCCCCAATGGAGGTATCAGCTGAATCTGAACCAGCAATGGCTCCTTCCGCACCTGATGTGCCTTCCTCTTCCATGGAAGTATCAGCGATGCCAATCTCTGAGATCCATCCTCCAGCGCAACTTCTTGCATACATTGATGCCAGGATGGATCAGCGCTTCGCCACTTTCCAAGCCGATGTAGCGCAGCAAATGGATTCCGTCACCGCCGGTGTCACCACCTTTTTGGCGCGGATCCAAGAGGGGGAAAGTGCGCGAGCACGGGCTGAAGAGGAGAGGGCCAAAATTGCTGAGGAAGAGAGACGCCTCGCAGCTGAAGAGAGAAGAATTGCTGCAGAATGGAGGCTGAAGAGAGAGGAAGACATGGCTGCTCTTACTGCGATCCTGAGGTCCTTAACCAGTGGTCGAACTCAGTCACCAGGATCATCTTCTAAGCCATAGTCTAGTCTCTTTATATTTTTTGTAAGTAAATCTGTTAGACTAGTCAGTTATCATTCAATGTACATGTAACCGCTAAATCTCTAATGGAATGTTAACTGACAAGTTGATGACAATCTCTTATTGTCCAACAATTGTCTAAGTTTTTACTTACCAGCTGAATTTACACATCCAGTGTAATCAGCACCAGAACTCATCTTGCATGTTAAATTTATTTACATGCTTACTTGCTCTGATTTTAATTTCCATATTTAAACGAGCAATATCTTTCCTTGGTTGAGGGGGAAGATTTCTTTTAGTTAGAGCTGATGTTGAGGAAGTAATTTCATGGGTTTAGATCTGATAGGCTCACTTGTAAAACCCTGAAATCCTTTGTAACTTTCCTCATCAGCTGAGTGCTCGCGCGTTAGGCTTTGATCGCACCAAAAAGGGGGAAATTGTTGGGAAATCTGTCCAAGGTTTCCTTTCCCAGTAGCCTACTTGTTTAGATCATAGTTTTGGTGGATCAAATCCTAAGTCCTACCAGCGTCAGTTGTCTCTACATAGCTCTAGTCTTAAATGTAAAGTCCTGTTTAGGTCTTTTGAGTTGTAAGTCGCAGCTGATCAAGACTCATGCTGACACTGTTCACCAGCATGAGTAACGCCTACCACTGGCTACTGTTCACCAGTTGGAAAAGTCTCATAGCAGGCGGCTGACAAAGACTCGTGCTGACACTGTTCACCAGCGGTGAGAAGTGCTTATGACTGGCTACTGTTCACCAGTTGGGAAGGGGTTCATCAGCAGGCGGCTGACAAACCTTACCAGGAGAATACGTGTTCTTACACTATTCACCAGCGGTGATTTCACCAGTCATGGGAGATTCCGAGAAGAATTAACATCCAGACTTTTGGTAGACTTTGATGATGCCAGGGCAAGTCACCAGCAGAGACTGCCAGCACAAGATCACCAGTATGATCTACCAGTCAGATGTTACCAGCAGAATTCCAGATTCTCTCTCCCAGCGCCGTAGAGACAAGAAGAAGATTCTCTGAGGAATCGACTGACAAAGGATGACTTTAAGGAAGGATAACTTAAAGTCTATCAGTCACAAGACGCCAGTCTTATTCCTCGGACTGACAGAGAGAGCCGTTCTGACACAAAGAGATCTGTGTCAGATAAAGAGGTCAAAGGTATGGTTCCTTCCGGAAAAACATACCTGCCGCCGTCAGAAGGACATCCGAGGTCTGCCACCTTTCCGGATGTGTCCAAACGGCTAGAAAGTTTGAATCGGTTCCTGCGGCTATAAATACGTCGCAACCACCAACATTCAAACATCAGATTCCACGAGCGAATGATTTAACGATTCTACTCATCTGCTCAACCACCGAAAGAACTGATATTATTGCAAGGACGCATAAAGTACTTTCGAGGCTTTTCATAAAGCTTTCTGTGTGTTGATTTATCAAACACGAGACTTCAAGCTTAAAGCTTGTAAGTTAAAGATCTCACTTGGCGTTCTTTCCCCTTCGAGAGAGTTCACAGCAGCTCCTGTGCTCACCAGCACTCGAGTTATTACGGGCATTCTGCCGTAGAGACCGTTACGTTCTTGGGAGAACTAAAACACCCAGCTAGCTGTGGAGGTTGAAGTGACGTGCTCGCACTCCATTAGCTGTGAAGAGTTGAAGAAGGATCCAGGACCGGGAGCGGTAGATCTAGTGAACTGGTGGACGAGGCATTCACCTGCTAGAGATAGATCGTAGGAGACCTGTACCTGATTACTCTTAGTGGAATTTCCAGTGCTTCGACTGGAGAGTGGACGTAGATCGATTGATCGAACCACTATAAAATCCTTTGTTATTTATCAGCTTTCTGCATTTCATTCATATTTTTAACCCAGCACTCAAGTGCTAGAGTATATTCTGAAACTGATATAATTGTGCAAACAAGGCTAAAATATTCTAAGTATTGAATCACCAGCTGACCAGTTGTCAGCTGCGTACTGAGTAACCAGCACCAGCTGACCAGTTGCCAGTTGTCAGCTGTGTGTAAGTAGCGTGCAAGAAACAATCATTATTATTTCCGCTGCGTAACGTATTATACTCTGAAAAATCGGGACCAACAACAGAAAATAGGCAAGTTATAGAGAAATAAAAACACACATGTGAATCTCACATCAAACGAAATGAGGCTCAAAATCTCACACAAGGGTTTTAAAATTTTCTTCCACAGTCAATTTCAAATCAGCTCAATCGGCATGCAAGTGTAAGTTTCAAATCAATCCTGTCATGCGGTATTCTACATTCATAGGCATCTAACCACAATCACAATCAATTCAAACTCAACCCTCAATCAGTTCTAATCTCACAATCTCATTCGGGTTTAGAGGCGACCACGGGCCGGTTCCGGGCTGGTTCCGGTTCGGAACTGCCGGTTTCGCGGTTCCGGAAATCCGGGCCCTGAACCGGCCCGCCAAAATACCCCCCCGGTTACGGTTTTGGGCCCGGAACCGGCGGTTCCGGGCCGAACCGCCGGTTCAGGCGGTTTTTTCAAAATTTTTTTTTTTTATGTATTTTTTATATTTTTTTGATGTATAAATGTTTGTAATTTTAAATTTTTGTATAAGCTTGTAAGTTGTAATATTGTTTATTTTGTACACAAATTAATGCATCATCATTCATAATTTCATCACATCAATTAATAATAAATAAACAAACAAATTAATGAATGGAGTAATGGACAAATGATAATGAATATTGAATAGAATTATTGAATATACATTTACAATTTATTCATGTTTAAATTTAAACTATACAACAAGTTTGAAGTGATACAATCATACAAAATTACAAATTATAAGTTACAAGTTACAAAACTAAAAAAATTACAATTTACAAGTTACAAATTGCAACTTAAAAGTAAATAAGTAATAACTTAACATTTAGAAATAATTAATTGAAAATTAAAACTATAAACAAGCTTTACATCTAACACCCAATATGTTACATAAACATTAAAAACTTTGTTATGTTTTA
>JAPKLW010004654.1:13533-25511 GCA_026898455.1 Plectranthus barbatus
TATATAAAATATCTTTCGTGCTTAGTACCAAAGCAAATTTTAAAAACTAAAATTTGAAAATTAAATATTATACAACTTCTATAACTTAGAAAATTTTTAATGATATATAACATATTCGATGAGAGAAGTAAAGCACGAATATATTTTTAATTTTCAAAAAAATTATAAAAAAACTTTGATAATATTTAAACAAAATATATAATATATTTATTATTTAAAATTTAAATTAAAATTAAATTAGGGGGCGGGGAGGGATTAATTGAAAGGGCTTGCACTTAATTTATTACCTTAAAATTAAGTTGCCTACGTATCCCTTACCGAAGGGAATCAAAGCCCACGTAATTCGCTTACCTTACTTACCTTTACGGCTCTAATCGGAGTCGAAATCCGCATCTCCAAGGCCATCGCTTGCGTTGGTGCTTGCACTAGTGTCGGATTCGTAGACTTCGTCGTCGTCGATGATGTATTTCCAATCATTCTCTTGAGCCTTCATCTCCGCTTTTGTCCAATCTTTAAGTAATATTTGGGCCTCAAGATTTTGAGGAGTCAAGTTCGATCGCCGCTCATCCAAGACATATCCTCCAACACTAAATGCTTGCTCCACCGCCACCGTCGAAGCGGGAACCGCAAAGAACTCCTTCGCCATCATGCACAATATCGGATATTGTTGTTGTCGCCTCGACCACCAAGTTAGCAAATCCACTTGGCCATCATCCTGCACACAATCACCAACATACCTTTCCAACAAATATATTTCTAATTCATTAACTTGTGAGGCACTACTTGTCGCCGAAGTGTTTTGTGTCATAATTCTTTGTAATTTTGCTAAAAATGGGTTAGTAGTAGAAGTGCTAGAAGAAGTGCTACCAAAATGTCCACTATGTGATGATTGAGGCCTAATATTTTGCACTAAGTTACCATAATCCCTAGCATAAGTTTCATAAACTTCTTGTAAAGTAACCTTAAGATTATTTTTAATTTCTTCGATGTTAGGGAGCCCTAACTCTAGGTGATTCATTAAGTGATGCGATTCATCACCTACATAATCAAGAGAATAAAAACAAGCATAATATGCTTCTATTAAATTACAAACACCAACATATTTCATACTAGGATCTAAGCATTTGGCAACCAAAAATACTTCGGGAATTCTACAAAAATATTTAAGCCATTTTTTAACCATCTCATAAACAACATATCTTAAATGATCACGAGCACTACAAGCATTTAATTGTGCGTCAATAAAACAAAAATGATACAAAACACGTGGAGAAGTAGGATAATAAACACCCGATAAATCTTTTGTTGCATTAGAAAAAGATTGTAACAATTCATTCAATTCAAAACATGCATCCCAATGACAAGATAAAATATTAACATCATCATCAACTTCATTTCTAAAAAATTCAACTAATTGCTCTCTATATGCAAAAGTAGCATTTAACATTTCATAAGTTGAATTCCATCTAGTACTTACATCGGTAGGGAAACGTCTTGGTACTAAATCTCTACTTTTACAATATTTGGCCCATTTTTTTGCTACTTTAGGTTTAGAATGTAAATAATAAACACACTTTCTAATAGGTTCAATTGCTTCACTAATAACTCGCAAGCCATCTTGTACACCCAAATTAAGTATATGACATATACATCTAGAATGAAAAAATTTACCTTGAAGAGTAGGATTTAATTCGTCAATTAATTCCCTAACGGCGGCCGTATTAGCACTAGCATTATCAAATCCTATAGAAAATATTTTTTTATTTATTCTATATTGATTAGCAATTTTTATAATTAATGTAGCAATATTATGAGCGGTATGATCTTTATTAAATTTCCTATATGCAATTATTCGTTTATTTAAAGTCCATGAATTATCTATCCAATGACAAGTTATACCCATATAATAGTTTTTAACAACACAATCCTTCCAAATATCGGAACAAATAGAAACTCTATGATCAAGTTTGCGCAAATCATTTCTTAAATTTAGTCTATATTTTCTAACTAAACTTCTAATAGTCCTAGTCATAGTTGTACGTGCAATTCTTTTAGCGGCGGGTTGATAATATTTCATAACGGTTTCAAAATGAATGCTATCGGCAAATTGAAATGCTAAAGACTCAACACATACAAATTTAGCCATTTCTTCTTTAGCTTTTTTCTCATTAAAAGTAAAAGTATATTGAGAAGGATGATTACTATTTACTTGAGAAGAAAACATAGGGCCAAGTTGAGTTTGAGTTTGAGAGATACCTTCTTCTCGTGGATGCTTTTGAAGGATGTGGCGTCTATAGGTACCATAGCCACCGCCGGCGGTAAATTTATATTTTTTATCACAATAATTGCAAAAAGGATCGAATTGTTCGGGCATATCTCGTTTTTGATTTTTACACTTAATTTTACGAAAATGTTTAGTAAAAAGATTAGACTTTAAAACTTTACCTTGCTTACCTTGTGTTTGAGTAGCCTCCTCTTCCTCCCCCTCCTCCCCTTCTTCACCATGTGTTGGTTGACTTAGCTCGTCGTCTTCGCCTTCATTGTCATCACCTTCATTAGCTTGACTTCCACCTCCTTGTAAGACGTTGGCTAGAATCTCCTCTTGTTGCCTTAATAATCCACCATATTCCTCAAATTGTTGATGTTGAGCAAATGTCTCATCATCAAAAATAGAATGGATGACATCTTCATGATGAGTAGAAAAATGATGATGAGTGGAAGAAGTAGTGGGAGTGGGAATAGATGTATCATCATTTCCCCTAATATTGATGGAAGAAGAACGACGACGAGATGATGAACTAGTAGTACTAGTACCCCCCCCTACCCATATCTTTTCCCTTTCCCTTTCCCTTGGAAGAAGACATGATTGAATTGAAGGAAGAAATAAGAATTAAGAAAGGAACAATTATGAAATGAGAAGAGAGCAAATTGAGCACAAAAGAGAGCAAATTGAACTACAAAAGAGAGCAAATTGAGCACAATACAAGAGAGAAGATTGAGATTTGAGAAGAGGTGTGGTGAAAATGGGTGGTGGGGGGGGGGGTATTTATACTACAAAAATTACAATTTTTGATGATTAAAAAAAAAAAATTTTGAAAATTCGACCGTTGGAACCGCCGGTTCCGGGCCGAACCGGCGGTTCCCACGAATCTCGAGGCATTTCATACCGTTGGATCTTCTAACGGTCATGTCGCAAACCGGCTTTGAACCGTCGGTTCCGGGCCGAACTGCCGGTTCAGGTTCCTAACCGGTAAAATTCAAAAATTCAAATTTTAAAAAAAAAAAAAAAATTATTAAAACCGGCGGTTCCGCCGGTTCCGCGGTTCAAATTTTCAGGGCCCGGAACCGGCCCGGCTAAAATGAGGCACGGTTCCGGTTTAGAACCGGCAGCCACAGTTCCGGGCCGGTTCGTCCGGTTCCGGGCCGGTTTGGTCATGTCTATTCGGGTTATTTCAAAACTCAAAAAATTTCCCCACAAAATAGAATAAAATTAAAAAAATCAAAGGCATAAAGCATAATAAATAAAAGGATAGAACGTTCCATCTCTTGTCCACATCCCCCAAACTTATTTCCAACTCGAAGAATGGAATAAATTTAAAACTCAGACAAAAGAGGGAACGATACCTGGTAGTTGATCTCAGACATCAACTTTTTATCCCCCAGAGTCTTCGAACATCGCACGACGTGAAATAATTGCTGCTGGCACTTTGCGTCGATCGACGCAGAATGGCATCGATCGACGTGAAGCCTTCTTGGTGATCCTCACTGTGGATCAAGTGCATCCCGTCGGCGGCTTGGCGTCGATCAATGCAGAGCTGTACTCCAACTTCTTTTTTTTATATATATATTTAAACTGCAAAATAACTGTTAAAGAAAAATAATAGAAATTCAAAATAAAAACAAAAATTAAAAAGGGAAGCATGAAAAAGGTTGGGTTACCTCCCAACAAGTGCTTGATTTAACGTCGCAGCTCGACGATACCTCAAATCATCGCCAGGGAGGTCGGGTCCAGACTCGCCGACCTTTGGCATCCACCATGTAAACCTTCCGATCTTTGACAATGGTGGTAAGGGCAGAAAAAGGAGGCGTAGTTGACACTTTCACCCTTTCGTTTCCTCGCTCCCACTCAATGGCAGCTGCTTCTTCTTCTTCAGATTCATCCCCTTCATCAGTAGTGGAGATTCGATTGCACTCCTCTTTGTTTTTGCTCTTGTTGATCACAAAGGTGATCTTCTCATCGTTTGCTTGGAGTGTGATCTCGCCGCCTCGACAGTCAATGAGAGCGGCGCTAGTGTCGAGAAACTCATGCCCCAAGATCATGGGCATGTTCTCATCCTCCTTCATCTCGTGCACCACAAAATCTGCAGGAAAAATGAGATGGCCCACACGAATGATAGTATACCTATCGGGGGGGACACAGACCGGTCCGCCATCTGCGGGGTGATTGTTGTAAGCCTCATCTCTCTGATGTTGAGACGCTTGTAGATGGAGTACGACATCAGGTTGATACTGGCCCCAGTATCACATAGTACTCTCTCAAACGTGTGTCCCCCAATCTCAACTGGGATAGAGAAGCATCCAGGATCGCTTCTCTTGATTGGCACCTGCTTTTGAAGTAGCAGGTTGCACTGCTCGTGGATCTTCACCGTCTCGTTCTCCACGAATTGTTTCTTTCCACTCATCAATTTCTGAAGGTACTTCATGTACCCCGGGATCTCCTTTAGTGCTTTGATCAGCGGGATGTTGATGCGGACCTTCTTCAGATTCTCCACAAATCTGGAGAACTTCTCGTCCTCTTTCTGCTTCGTGAATCGCTATGGGAATGGCATAGAAGGGGGTTGATCTTCAGACTGCTTCAGCTTTGCGCTTGGAACAGACTTTTGCGTTGATCGATGCAGGGAGACGTCGATCGACGTGGCTCTTTCTTCTGCATCGATTGACGCAGGAGGTGTGTTGATCGACGTGGATCCCTCTCCTGCGCAGTTTTGCTCCTTTTTGCCTCCAGAATCGTTCACAGCTGTCTCGGGACCCTTGTAGCTCGTCCCAGACCTCAGAGTAATGGCATTAACTGGTTTTTCCTTTGCGAGGTTCACCTCTGTCGTACTTGGCAATTGTCCTGGCTTATGCTGATTGCTGAGAGTAGTGGCGATTTGGCTCAGTTGGGTGTCCAACATCTGAAGATGTTTCGTCATCAGCTGCATGTGGTTGGCCATCCCCTTCACCTCGGTTTCTACTTTCCCAAATCGGTTGTCAGAGCTCTTGAAGAATTTGTCGAGCGTCTCCTCCAGCACAGACTTCTTTCTTTCCACAATCTCTCCTCCCGTACCTACATCAAAACCAGGCGGAAGGTGTTCTGCAGTAGAAGGGGTAGAATAAGAAAAACCAGGGTGAGAACGCCCGTGGTTGTAATGATACCCTTGATTGCCTCGGTAGTTATTGTGATAACCACCTCCAAGATAGTTCACCTCCGCTTCAGCAGCTCCAGATGAACGGCTCGCCCCCCGGTTGATGTAGTCAGCCTCCACGGGTACTATGGCCATGCTTGGCTCTGCAACAGCTGCAGCTTGTGTTGTGCCCAATTTTTCAATCTCTTCCCAGACCTTTTTCACCTCAGCAACAACGTCGAATTCTGGCTTTGTCTCGACTACTTTGACTGGTAGCTGCCTATCAGTTGGCCATTGGTGGCTATTCAGCGCCATGTCTACCAGCAACCTCATACTCTCTGCACCACTCTTCTTCATCAGTATCCCACCAGCAGATGCGTCAACCAACTCCTTCATGTGAGGATTCAAACCCTCATAGAAATGGCACACTTGCATCTCCAGATCGATGCCATGTCCAGGACAGAGCCGTAGAAGCTCTTTGTATCTCTTCCAGGCCTCGTAGAGTGACTCGTCATACAATTGCTTGAAAGTAGTAATGGCAGCTTTCCACTTCAGCATCAAGCTCGGTGGGAAGTAGTTGGTAAGGAACTCTGTTCGAAGTTCCTTACATGTCCCGATTTGACTTTTATCCAGTCCAGCATACCAAGACTGTGCCTTGTCTCTGAGTGAGAACGAGAACAACCTCATTCTGATTACATCTTGGGTTACTCCATTATGCTTCACAGTGTTACACACCTCAATGAATTGGTTGAGGTGGGTATATGGATCTTCTACAGCTCTCCCCCCAAACTGGTTTTGCTGCACCATCTGAATAAGGCCTGTGCGCAGCTCGAAGTTGTTGGCATCAATGCCAACTCTGAATCCGGCCTCCGCTTGCTGTGGAAGAAATCGATCCAAAATGGACCTTTGCGGGACCACAACTTGTCTATTGTTCAACGCTGCCAGTCTCGCAGCTTGCTCCGCCTGAGCAGCCTGGGCTGCTTGCAGTTGTGCTCTCAGCTGTTGTACTTCATTCACAAATTGCCTCTGCTCCTCGGGAGTCATATTTTGCAAAGGTGCTTCAGGATTCTCAGCCATCTCTCGTTGTTTATCTTTTCCTTTCTTTTTTATTTTCCTGCAGGTTGCTTCAATTTCAGGGACAAAGGCCTTGAGTGTTTTTCCTTTGGCTCGCGTGTTCATGCACTTGCGTAGAAAATAGGTAGATATCAGTTCAGCATCGATCGACGTGGATTCCACGTCGATCGATGCAAGAGAATGGTCGGCATCGATCGATGCAAGGTGTGCGTCAATCGATGCAACAAAAATGATAGACGTCGATCGATGCTAATGGGCGTCGATCGACGTGGGATGCAGACACGAAAACTCACACATGCACACGTACAGAAAAATAAAGCTCAATCCAGCAAATCCTAGAACGAACTAGTAATAAGATAAAATCTAACAACTCCCCGGCAGCGGCGCCAATTTGATCACTGTAAAATCCACAGATTAATTATAGCAACAGTGGCAAATAAATTTGTAAACCCTAAGGTTATCGTATATAGGGGAATTGTGTGGGGAAATTATTCTATGTACTAATTATGGTTCTAAAATCTATTGTTTGAGTGAATAGAAAATAGGTTTTGGTTTTATAAAAGTAAAGAAAACAATGCAGAAAATTAAAGTAGTTTTGGAATCGAATTTAAAAGAACACAGATTCTAGGGAAGAATTCTTATTATGGATAACATGTAGAACCAATTAATTTAACAGGTGGAATACTGCAATAATGCTATATTTCCTTGGTCTGGCAAATATAACCTAGATTACTAATTAGTGACTATCTCCGCTCGGTCTCAAGAACACCAAATTAGTCAATCTGATAAGAAAATCAGTTCAATTCCTACAGTCTAATACATCTCATTGGACAGTATAGAGTATATCATGTATTCCTAATCTCACTATCAATATTCACCTCTCGGTCCTTCTATCAATAGCTAGACATCTAAATTAATCGTCACCTCTCGGTCCTTAAATTAAATTAGAATTATAAAATAAACACAGGAATCATAAACCTAATTATTAATCCTAACATGCATCCATAATAATATCAAACCCTAGAACCCGCTAGGGTTTCTAGCCACTCATCGCAGATAGAAATCCAAAAGAAAACATATTAAATAGCATAAAAGTAAAGAACTTACAAGAAAATAAAAGGGTTTCGTGTTTCCCAATTCTCAAATTCTAAAAACTAATTTGTGGAATGAAAATATGATTAATGATACTAAAAAGTCGAATTTACTAGGTATTTATAGGGGTGGATGTGTATCCTATCAAATCTAGGGCTAATGATATGAATAAATCCAATTTTCATCAAATTCCCGCACCAGCAGACTCGCATCAATCGATGTGGATTGGCGTCGATCGAGGTGGCTCTCCCTTTGGCATCGATCGATGTGGTCCTATCTCGCCCCTTCGGCGCGATCTCACGGTTTTGGCCATAACTTCCTCTCCCGAACTCAGATTGCCCCGATTCCAGTTGCGCCCGAATCCCACTTGTGGAAGAACTCTTCACTGCTACTCTTACACATCACTGCTTTTGGAATGGTTTTCTCGTGAACTTAGGACTAAAACCTGCAAAAACACTAAAACGCGCCTATACCACCCAATATAGACTCATGCATAAAATATATATATAAACTCAAGAAAACTACATAAAATAGTAGAAAATAATATAGATAAGCGACTAAAATAATGAGCTTATCAGCGTGAAGCCGCAGGAGGACAGCGGTGGCAGAGGGCAGGCGCGGGCGCGGTGGTCTGCACGGCGGCGGCTTGGCACACGAGAGCGCGCGGTGCTGTGCGTACGCTGTGGCAGCAGCAGTGGTGCTGTCATCGGCGGCTGCTGTCCCGTCGCGGTGGCATGTGGTTTTGGTGGTTGGTACAATCATGTGTAAACCCTAGGGTTTGCATTAGGGTTAGGGTCAATCATCAGATCACAAAACCCTAAATCCCAAAAGATTTGGTGATGAAGATTTGGAGGCCTAGAAGATTTGAGAAGATTTGAATTTATCCAATTAAATTCAAATTCAAATTATAATAGATAGGATTTTATTTTTCCTGATTTGTGGGGGCCACGAGGAATTTTTGTTTGCCTTAATTGTCCTCATATGATATGTGATTTATTATGTGCGCAATTAAGCATGTGTAAATAATAGAAAAAGCATGATTTATTGCTTTTATTATTTACAGTTTTCCAAGCATGCTTATGTGATTATTTTTTTTTGTTGGATTATATTTTGGGAATTTTTGGGCTTGTTTAATTACATGAAAAAATTTTGAAAATATAATAACAAAGAAATTATAGGTGCGCGTATAATAAACCTTTTAAAAGAAAAATACTAATCATTTTTTTAAAATCAATAGACCTCCACAAAGCGGTCCTAGGCTGTAAGTGTATCTCTCGTTCTAGTAAATGTCTACGAGTGTAGCTTGCTAGTTCTTAGAGGTGCATGGGTACGGTTGTTGGGATTTCTAGACAAACAATTTAAATCATGTGAATAGTGGGAGGGTTTTGTGTAAACGTCTACTAGTGTAGCTTGCGTAGATCTCTTTCATAAGTATTCTAGGATTAATTTAAATTATAGATAACAAAAGCTTTAAGGGCTGTGCGGTATGGTTACGTGTCATGCTAAACTGTCTCTTTTGGCCGGAGTTAAATTTGTGGTTAATAACTAAGAAGCATCTTAGAATATAATGCAAGAATTGCATCCTTGTTCTTGAGAGATGGCTTGGTCTAAGGTTTTCACTAATTATTAATTTCTAGTGTCAAAAGGTTTCCTGACATGGTAGTGAAATTAAATGAATTGGGGCTTAAAATCCGCAGTTCTGGTTGAGGGTGACATCGTAAACATCTACAAGTGTAGCTTGCGGTGGGAACTCTTGGACAATTAGTGGAAAACATTTGTATTTGATTTATTAAAAGGTTTTCAATGCATTTGTTTTTGAAGTTCTACATGTATGTTCTTATTTAAGATTCTTTATTGTTTCACATATGTCTATGTCTATTGTCGATCATTTACTTGCTCTCAATCCTCTAACTGGTCCAAACTTCCATGAGTAGAGATACTGCATTGAGTATATCCTCCTGACTAAACAGCACATGTATGTTCTTACTATGATGCCACTTGCCCCACGTTGCCATAAAGTCTCTAGACGTGAGAAGGAGTTCTATGACAGATGGGTGGCATCTAAAGATTTTACTTACAAGTTAATCTCAGATAACATGTCTAGAAAATTGAAGCTCAAGTACATGGGCTATTGTAGCTCTGTTACGATCTGGATGGACTTAGTGGCCACGTATGGCGAAGTGGAACGAACTATCAGACGTGATCTCGTGAAAGACCTTGTCTGTAAGAGAATAGTTGATGGCAGTTCAGTGACATTGCATGTGATGATGATGGACAACACCATGAATCAGTTCACACGTAGAGGTTGATGTATCAGTGATCGGGCTAAGATCGATATAATCCTGAACTCCTTACCGCTTTCATTCTATGACTTTAATAAGGATGTAGCTAAGAGAAGTGAGTTTTCTTTCAAAGAGTTGCTTACTGATCTTTTAGCAGGACAGTCTTTCGTACCTTCATGGGATTCTGAGTTATCAGATCTTGAGCACAGCTTGGGCGCATTGAAAGATGTGGTTCATACTGTGTGCAAGAATATGATTGATCGCAGAACACGTGAGAGGAGTTCAAATGAGATGAAGAGGGTTGGTGTCAATTGAAGTAAGAACGCATGCGGAAGCAAGGGACAAGGTACGTTATTTGCATTTGTAACGAAAACATGTTTAGCATCGGTTTCTACTCATTCGTGGGTAGTGGATACTGGAGCAACTGATCATGTTTGTTACATTTTGCAGGGGTTCACACCGAGGAGGGTGTTGAAGAATGACGAGGTTACCATCTCAATGGGGAATGCAGCACAAGTGAGTGCAGCTGCCATTGGAGATTTCACCTTGTACTTTGATGATTTTGTTTTAACTTTGAGAGATGTTTTATATGTGCCGGATTTTTGGCGAAACCTTATTTCAATTTCCAATCTTTATGTTGATGGATATTCAGTTATTTTTGATAGTGGTGTTTCTATCATTGGAAATAACGGTGCTATCTGTCGTGGGATGTTGAGTAATTCTCTCTATGTTATTAACTGTAATCATAAGTCTTCCGCAAGTATTGCATGTAACTCATCCGTAATTGATAATCCTAGAAAGAGAAAACTTACTTCTTCTGATGAGGATCTTACATATCGCTGGCACTTGAGACTCGGTCACATCAGCTTGAAGCGGATTCAGCGACTTGTAGATGATGGTACATTGGACTTAGTCCAGGCTGTACCTTATCAAGTCTGAGAATCCTGCATCGAGGGCAAGATGTCAACTAGGCCTTTTAAGGCTAGTCAGTCTCGAGCATAGGAAGTGTTGGAATTGATCCATTCTGACTTATGTGGACCGATGTCCATGCAGGCTCGTGGAGGGTACAAGTACTTCGTCACTTTTATTGACGATTACTCAAGGTACGGATACGTTTACCAGCTTCGCTATAAGTCTGAATGCTTTGAGAAATTCAAAGAGTTCAAGGCTGAGGTAGAAAAGAAGGTTGGGAAAACTATCAAGTCACTGCGATCAGACCGTAGTGGCGAATACCCCGGTAACGAGTTCCTGCAGTATTTGTCAAATAACGGGATTACATCCCAATGGACTGCACCGGGTACTCCCCAGTAGAACGGTGTAGTTGAAAGAAGAAATAGGACTCTTCTAGAGATGGTAAGATCAATGATGAGTTATGCAAACTTACCAATTTCATTTTGGGGCTATGCATTGGAAACAACAACTTACGTATTAAATGTGGTGCCTTCTAAATCAGTTCCTAAGATGCCTTCTGAGCTCTTCCTTGGTCGCAAACCGAGTTTGCGCAAGTTCAGAGTATGGGGCTGTCCGGCACACGTACTGTCGAAGAAACCTGATAAGTTAGAAAGCAGTTCAAAAGTAATGTTGTTTATAGGGTATCCCAGGCAAACGAAAGGTGGTTACTTTTACTATCCTGAGAGTCAAAGAGTCGTTGTTAGCACCAACACTAGATTCTTGGAGGATGAGTATGTGAGTAATCACAAGTCAAGGAGTGATATCGTTCTTCAAGAAATTGAAAACGAGAATGCAATTCCAAGGGAAAGGGAACGTGTAGATGTGGGTGCACCTGTGAGAGGTTCAGCACCACAGACACGTTCTTCAGTGCAAGGTGCAGAACCACAAGTTACTGCACCTACATCTGACACGGCACCGATGCCTCGTCGTAGTGGGAGAGTTATTTTCCAGTCAGAAAGGTACATGTTCATGGGTGAGTCTTCGGACCTGAGCCCATAAGACGGACATGAGGACTCTGACCCACTGACTTACGAAGAGGCAGTGCAAGACAAGGATGTTGAAAAATGGCATGTCGCCATGGATTCTGAGATTGAATCCATAACTGCTATGGATGTATACCAGAAAACTGAATTGTCGGATGCCTTTAGGGCCATAGGGTGCAAATGGGTATACAAGAGAAAGAAGGGGGCGGATG
>JAPKLW010004655.1:0-25497 GCA_026898455.1 Plectranthus barbatus
TATATCACATCATAATTTTATTAAAATTAAATGCTTGCATCCATTCATTTAAATCATATGAATCCAAATTGCACGTAAATAAGTTGTGTAAAAGTAAGTTACTGATTTTTAATTAAAAATAAGAAACAAAAAAGAAATTTAATTGATGTGAAATTTTTGATTCACTTGGCCTTTTCAGCAATAGGGCAACTACCAGTTAGGCAGTTACGAGCACCCACCAAGGCGGTCCGGCGGGTTGGTTGATCAGCTAACTGATAGGAGCATTGCCCTATTTATTCATTGTTTAGTAGAGACGGTTCCACCCTAGTTCCGCCCGACCACAGGATCCTTTTAATAATTTTATGTATATTTAAAATAATGATAAATAATACTCCCTCCGTCCCATGCGAATTGTCATGTTTCTTTTTGAGCAAAATCATGAAATAGCCATTTTGGCTATAACACATATTCATTTTAGCCAATATTATGCACATCTCACGAATTTAGCCAAAAGTACATTTTTCAGATTGGTGTCATAACTTTTCAGGTTTTTGGAATTTGAGATTTGACAAAAGAATTTAAAATAATTTATAAAATAATTTTTCCGATTGCGATCATGTATTTTTGCTGAAAATAATTTAAATTAATTTTGAGGAATTTTTTAAAAAATTAAAACTGCCGATAGCGACCCGATAGCGACCCGATAGCGATCTCGATAGCGACTCGCTGACAGCGAGTCAAACCGAGTCAGTGGCCGACACGGTAGCTACCTCGATAGCTACCGATAGCTACCGATAGCGACTCGGTCAAAAAAATTTAAATAATTATTAAATGTATTCAAAACCCTAAAATTGGTCCCCCCCTTCATTATCTACGAAAATTGCCTTCTCCATCGTTCTCAATCGCTCTCTCGACAGCGACTCATTCGGCGCCCCCACCGCCACCGCCTCCGCCGCCGCCTCCGCCGCCGCCGCCGCCTCCGTTAATTCCATGGCTGAGGTTAATTTTCTAACTTATGCCCTAAGTTATTTCATGAAATTGTGTGTTAATCTTGATAAATTGTGATAAAGTGATAAATTGTAGCAAGATTGTGATAAAGTGATAAATTGTAGCCGAATTGTTGAATCTTTTTTTTTGTTAATTTCGTGTGAATGATATTGCTAATTATTTCATAGCCGAATTATTTCATAGCCGAATTGCTAATTATTTCATAGCCGAATTGCTAATTATTTAATCTTCGAATTTCGTGTGAATGATATTAGGGTAATTGTTGAATTATTATATATGTGGTTTAGTAGGTAGATGTAAGTGTGCATTTAATTCGTTTATTCGTGCGTTAATTTCGTGTGAAGAAATTGTTTTGTTTTTTTATTTAATGGTTATTTGGAATTTTTTGTAGTTTTTTGGATTAATTTATAATTATTTAATTGTTATGGTATTATATTTGCAGATTGAATGGATTAGACGTGAGTTACATGGTGCTTCTAGTAAAATAAACTTATACACTAAAGTTTCGGTATTAGATCGCATAGATGTAACATTACGGTCTGTAGGAGGGGAGCAGTTGGTAGAACAGTTTAAGAATGGACCTTTTGGGAACTTATTAAATTGGAAAAAGCAGGGTCCAAGTGCTTCTCAAGCACTTTTAGAATTATTAAGTTACCAAATTAGATCTCCTGACCCATCTGAATTATGGTTTTTAATTGGTGGTCGGCCTATTAGATTTTCAGTGACGGAGTTTGCCCTAGTGACTGGTTTTATGTTTGGATCTAGTAGTTTTGATGTTGCTGGACATTATGACCCATCTAGTACTACAGTGTATGTACAGTTTTGTGGTTCTAGGTCTATCTCTGCGAGGGATTTGTTAGGCATATTCAAGGATAAGAGAGTAGATACAAATAGACATGACTTGTACTTGAAGGTGGCTAATCTACTAGCATTATGGTACTTCGTACTTGGGTTTGCGGAGATGCGCAAGATTGAGCCGTGGATGTATGAATTAGTTGATAGGTGGAATATTTGGTGTGGATTTCCATGGGGTGCATACGCGTATCAGTCTTTACTTCATTATATCGCGTACGTTCCCACCTCAGTTGCTGAACTTGGTCAGAGCTTTCATCTCGGTGGACCGATATGGGCTTTGCAGGTAAATTATTATAACTTTTATTGTTTCATTGTTGCGAGATAATTTTAATTAACTAGGATATTTAATTGTGTAGGTGTGGTCTTACGAGGCCATTCCGAAGCTGGCAGCTGAATGTTGTACAGTCAATACCCCGATTCGTTTTCCAAGATTTTTGAATTGGAAGTTTAGCAGGCCAGAGGTTAAGAATTGGAGTACTTTTTTTGCTGATCCGAATGTAAGTAATTTTTGATAAATATTTTTAGATTTTAAAATATATTTACTTACAATTGCGTTTCTTATTGCAGCTGACATCCTTGTCTTCTTTATATGCTACTGCTGACGAGTCGCGCACTGCATATTATATGTCTAGTCAGCAAGAGAATCCCATTGGCGTTGTATTTCACATGGCTGAGAATCCAGTACGCCCAACCAGAAGACGAGATGACGGTCTCCCTGTTCTTTATCGTCGAGCACCCCATGCAGGAGGTAGGGGAGATGGTGATGAGGGGCGACGTGATGATCAGGGGCGCCATGGTGATGAGGGGCGACATGATGATCAGGGGCGCCATGGTGATGAGGGGCGACATGACGATGATGATGATGAGGGGCCAAATGTGGGCGGAGGGCCTCATGAGGGAGGACATGAGGAGCCACATGACTCGAGAGGATCTCGTAGACGCAGTCGTTCGACCCGACATGCTTCTTCATCGAGTGGGTCCTCTGGTGATTCTAGGAGATTTCGTGGATCACGGAGATTGTTTGCGATGATCCGAGATGCTGTTACTGCTGCGGTGAATGCTGCAGTTCCCCCTGCGGTGAATGCTGCAGTTGAGCGTGCATTCCGTAACTATAGTTGTAGACGAGATGATGTTGGCGAGTCTAGCCAGAGTAGGAGCCGGAGACGTGAGATGGAGAGGGTGCCAGCAGAGGGTCCGGAGCAGGACCAGGATCGGGATCAGGATCAGCCGCCAGTGCGTGAGAACCGCAGGCATAGTTCAGTGGAGACTGGTCGGCGTAGCAGGTCCAGTTCGACTGGTCATGAGCGTCGCAGACATAGTTCGGCGCAGCCACTTGATATACCCTCTCCGAGCGCTTTTGGGATTACCGGGACTGGGACTACTGCCACTCCGAGTCAGTTTACTATACCAGAGACTTCAGGCGCTTTTGGGATACCCTGGACTACAGCTA
The DNA here is from genome assembly GCA_026898455.1 of Plectranthus barbatus. Classification (NCBI taxonomy): domain Eukaryota; kingdom Viridiplantae; phylum Streptophyta; class Magnoliopsida; order Lamiales; family Lamiaceae; genus Plectranthus; species Plectranthus barbatus. Next base: position 3,293 of record JAPKLW010004655.1, read on the forward strand.
CTCCGAGTCAGTTTGCTTTTGGCGGGACTTCAGCCACTCCGAGCCATGTTGATATACCCAGCAGTTCAACCACTCCGGGACATTTTGATGTCTCAGAGTTTGTATCCAGTCCCGCCAGCACTTATAATAGAGAGCTAGCATTGCTCGTCAGGGATGATGATGTTCTTGAGGTATGTTCTTATAAGTTATTTATTTATTAGTAATTGATGACATTAACTTTATAAAGTGTTGTGTAGGTTGGAGATGGTCGTCCGTGGAGAATCACCACAGCTGATTATTGTAGATATCATGATTGGTTACAATCTGGACAGGAAGCTCGGAAGTTTAACCCCGATGGTCGCGGATACGGGTTGCCAAAAGTGTGGTTCACCCATATTGAAGACAGCAATGGACGACTTGATGATACCGTGATTGAGTGGTATACACGGATAAGGCAGAAGTCTGCACCACCAAGAATTCGTATTGTCAGGCCTCAATTCTATGTAAGTCAATTTGATTATTATTTATATTTGTCTTCTTTTAGGGTATTTTGGGTACTAATTGTACTTTGTTGTTTTTGTTTTTTTAGGACATTATGAAAACTGTCAAGAGAGACGAATTTCCTGCAAGCGTCCAGAAATTTATTCGAGGGACCGACGCATCGACCTCGAAGGATTGGTTTGGAGCAGATACGGTAAGTATTATCCTCATTTATATTTTTTTTTATTATGATTAATGAAAATGTAGTAATTATTGTGATAATATTTATGATTATTTTAATTTTGCAGATTATTGTACCGTGCAAGGTTGGCACGAGATGGTACACTGTTGTATTTCGTATCCCCGTTTGGAATGTTGAAGTGTACGATGCATACGCGGAACATGCAGAACCGCATCAAACACAGAGGCTGCTCAGTGAGATAATGAAGATGACAGATTGTTTTCACTGGTATTTGAAGAGACTTGGCTATTGGGAGCAAAACACATTAAGATTACGTGAGCCCACTGGGAAGATGGCCGTGACGCATGTTTATAAATTTACCAGCAATGTTCGTCGCCTGCATGATCTGTTTGCTTGTGTGCACATCGATGAGGTAGCATTTGGGGTACCAACCATTGCTTGGATGCAAGATGTTAGGAATTACCCTAGATATAGGAAATTTCTAGCTATTCAGTTTTTCCTAAACACTGATTGATTTTGATTGTTTTTGGACATGTTTCTATTTGTATTTGTACTTCTTTACATTATATTTAGGACTTCGGTTTATTCATCGACAAAAACTTAATTTTATTCAATACAACAATCATTACAAATACAGTCGATATACACTAATCGTTTGTAGTTCGATCTGGACATGTGCGCTTTGTGTGTGTTTCTGATCTGCATATACTGCATTTTTTCTTTTCGCGTTGCCTACTACTTGAAGATTGACCAATATCTGCACCCGATGGGCGTCTACGAGATCTAGGTCGTCCAGCTTGACGCGATATAATTGGAGGCAGGACACACAACGAACTTGCTTCGGCAGAAACATCCCATTCGTCTTGAGGTGGCAGTGACTGCACGACTCCACCGTATATTTCTCGCCAAGTTGATGTCTTATAGTAATGACTTACATAGTCGTACGGGTTCAAACCAACATGACTGTCACAATTATGATAAAGTTAATAACATATTATAATATAAAAATTAATTTAAATACGTTTACCTAATTGCCGCAACGGCATGCGAGCACGGGATGAGGTCCAGTTGCAACTCACGACAATCGCACGTGGATAACTCCAGATCAACCCTCCAAGTTCTACCTCCTTCATTCACCTTCATTTTCATTGCTGATATGGGTACAACTGAATATGAATGCGAGAGTTCTACTAACGGTGTTAATTTTGCAACAGCCTCCTCCGTCAAGATATCCGACCGCGCAGATGCCTTAGCTCTTTTTTCATCAAACCATTTTTCAAGAATACCTCTGTAGGTGTCAATAATAGAGCAGATTGGCAACCGTCGGGCATCCAGTAAGCGAGCATTGAAAACCTCAGCTGCATTTGATGTCAAGAAACTATATCGACGTACAGGACATTGCGACCTAGCCCATCGATCTGGTCCTACATCCAATAGATTCTGAAAGGCTGCTGGTTTCTTCTGATTGATTCTATCCATCGCTTGTTGATATGTTGCCGATCGGTAAGCGTAAGCAGCACGTTGGTACAGCGCAGCAATGTCCTTACCGTACCCTGTCATTTTATTTAGAAGATGGTAAAAACATAAGCCGTGTGGCACACCAGGATACACTTCACTGATCGCATTGGAGATGCTTATGTGTTGGTCGGAAACAATCAGCATTTGATCTGTGCATCCAAAAGAAATCCGTAATCGAGACATGAACCACTTCCAACACTCATCATTCTCGATGCTGCCGACACCAATAGCAAGTGGAAATACATGTTCGTTACCATCTTTTGTGACAGCAACAAATAAGACGCCTTTGTTCCGACCCTTCAAATGAGTGGCGTCAACAACGATAATCGGTCTTAATAACCCGTTCTCAAACGCCGTCCGTGAAACACCTAGAGCAACAAAACAATGACGAAATCTTCCATCGGAATCAATCTCCAAATCTGTTAAAGTACCTGGATTGTATTGTCTTAACACCTCCAGATATTTGGGCAGGATAGAAAAAGATTCTTCTATACCACCATAGATCATCGAAATTGCTGCATTTCGAGCTTTTAGTGCAACGCCATAGCTAGTACGGATCCCAAATGATGCCTGCAACTCCGTCATAATTTCACGGGGTTTTATAATTGATCCTTGCCGACGCATCTTTCGTGCAAAATACGCGGCAACAGCTTTGGAACGGACATTCCGGGATCTTATGCCTGCAAGATTGTTAAGGCAATCATGATTACGATGGAACTTGCGTATAATCCAGCAGCTACCTCTGCATGATGCCCGTAAGAAGAACGAACAAGAGGCACTTCGTTTGCAAGTGTACTCAACGCGAGTACTAGATGAGCGCACCACTTTAAATTCAACACGTTGCTCCATATGCAAAAGAGATACGGCAATTAAAAGATCGTCCTTCGTATAGAAGATAGAGCCCAATGAAAGTTCCCGATCTAGTACGGCTGCAACATCTCGTACCACTGGTGACTGTGATGAATCCAACAATATAATTGGAACTAGCCAATTATTTAGATCGCCTTCAACGTGACATGAATCCGGGAGAGGATGGGTTGGCATAAGATTGGATATAAACGCACTCATTCCACCAACTGATCGGATCCATGCAGAAAACTCAGCCACTGTAAAATTCTTTAATGCATCAGAATTGATGAAATCTTCATCATCACTAGACTCCTCCTCGGATTCCTCGTCCTCCTCTTCATCATTAGAGTCAACGATATGACCCTCACTTGTTGAGTGGTGACCTGTATTTTCATTCTCCTCCTCCTCCGCCTCCTCCTCCTCGTATGGATGCTCATATTCTTCATGGGGAGGCTCATCGTTTAAATTGGGTATTTGGGAGCTCCGACTACCACCTTCTGAAGACGTACCAAAAATCAATGAGTCCCCAAATCTTTGTAGATCTTCCAGACCTGGACTAAAATGCTGGTAAATTGGTGGACTGCTTGATGATAAGAACGGCCTGTATGGGGATGGCTCCCGATGTGAAGTCCCAACACCGGTACTCGCCGTATAATTCATAACAATATAAACATGCGGCTCCGAATTAAGAGCAATCAATCGTTGAAGGTCTAGATCCGTCACCAACAACGATTTTATAGATCTGCCTCTACGGGATTTGGCAGTGTAATAAATATTATACTCACCGAGTATGGCTTCCGCATCAAAAATAAGTTGAATGTTGCTTCTTAATGCGGCTATGGAAATGTTGGCGACTGGTATATAAACCAGTCGTTCTTGTCCGCCAATGTAGTTGCACGACTCATCCCATTGCCCATTGTAGTGAAGAATTACGCTGCACCAATTCTCCATTTTGAGAAAGAAAATAATTTATTTTGATGAAGAGAGACAGAGATGAAAATGAAGAAAAATTGAACTGTGAAGAATGAAGAGAGACAGAGATGAAAATGTGTATGTCACCACCGAACTTCACTTCAATTATATAAGTAGTAAAGAGTGTCGGCAAATACACATAAATAATTGAAATTGATAAAATAAAATAATTGTGTTCATTTTAATTTTCAACAATTTCAGTGTACGATTCATTACCCTTCACATAATATTTCCAACAATTTCAGTGGACTCATCAAGTCAATATGCTTGAAGACATTATTGTATTTGTATGCAACGACAAAATAATTAAATTTTTTGTCCAAAATTTGATAAAAATTGTAGATATAAAGTTTTAATTCGTGAAATTCGTGAATTAATATATTTTATATATTAACTTGATCAAAATTCACGAATTTAAAACATCTCAAAATGAAAAAAATTCACGACCGAGTCGCTACCGATCCCACTCGGTAGCTATCGGTTCACAATCGGTGGGGACCACCTAAATAAAAATGAAAAAAATAGTCCAACCGAGTCGGACCGATTCCACTCGGTAGCTACCGATCCAACTCGGGTCGCTACCGTTCCGACTCAGTAGCTACCGAGCCAACTCGGTCGCTATCGAATATTTTTGCCATAATCCGCCGAAAATAAAAAATAAAAAAATGGAGTGCGACCGAGTCGCCATCGATCCCACTCATTCGGACTCGGTCGCACTCTGTGGGACCCAGTCTCTATCACCAAAATAATTGTCTGAAAATTAATAACCGAGTGCAAAAAAATTCATTTATGCAAATATAACTATAAATTTAGTTAAAAACTGGTTTTAACTAATTGATTAGACTTAAGTGTCAAATTTTTGGCAATCAAATGATTGGGAAACAAATTCCAATACATAATTATGTACTTTTGGCTAAAATTGAAATGAATACATAAATGTGGCTAAATTTGATATGTGTTTTATCAAATTGGCTATTTCACATAATTTAGACTTTCTTTTTGGCACGAAAATTAAGAGTTGTGAGTGTAGAATGAGTTAGTGGAATTAATATTTTATTGTTGAGTGAAAAAATTACCATTTTTAGAAAGGTGACAATTTGGTTGGGACGTCCAATTTAGTAAGTGTGACAATTGAAGTGGGACGGAGGGAGTAGATATTATTCTTGGGAGATAAGAGAGTAGGCACCGGGTGACTAGAGACTGTTGAATATGGAGGACTTGGATTTCGAATATTTTGAAATTATTTCTCCTTTGTTTTTATGGTTACATTTAGAGATTAAAATAAAAATTTACCCTATGCTCTGTTTTTCCCTCTCCTCCAAATTGAGTCCCTTACCTTTCATTATTTGGGAATGCCTATCAAAAACGAAGATGATGACAAAGAAAAAGAAGAAATTAAAAAACTGGAGTTGAGATTGATAAGGAGGATTGGTACCAAAAACACTGAAAATTAATTAAACTTAAAAGGTAGGAAAATGTGTTGGTACTTAGGCGCCGATTGATTGGAAAAATTGCTTAGATCCTCTATCACTGCCCGATTTGTCCTTAATCCTTATCAAGTTCTACAACCTTGTGAAAAATTGAGAAATAGAATAGTTAATGTTGGAGTTATTGGAGTTGCATCCATTATGCAAAATCCAAGGTCAAGAAATCACAAAACGTCTTTTCCCTACAGTTCAAACCCACAAGACATTTTCCCACTATTATATAAATCCATATATTACGTTATTTTCATTATTCTGGTTTTGATTTACAACTCAAGCTCTTAGAGTTGGAGAGCTGGATCGGCATTATTTTTATGGAAGTTATTTTCCCCGTAAGTTTTAATTAATGAAATTTTACAAATCAGTTTCTATGTTTGTTTCTAGTATGTCTGGCTAAAAACCCTACAAGATTTTAGGGTTTGCACTATCGGGATGCATGTTGTTGAGGTTCGATTTACGAAGACAAATGGTGCTTTTGAAATTGTTAATAATAACAACAAGTATTCGCAAGAAATAGAGGACGGGAGTATAGTAGCTCAATAGCAAACCATACCAAACACAACGAAATGCAAAACGAAAGCGGTAAGGAAAATAATAAACAAACACAAGAACGAGCGCAATAGAACAAGGGTGATTTCGTATATATTTTGGTAGAGTTTTAATATTTTTAGAGAGAAAATACAATGCAGAAAATGAGTAAAATCCCCCCTTTTATAGATGGCCATGATGGGATTTGAATACAAAGTTGTGCCTAACTAACGCTAGGGTTTTGCGCATGGCCACCGGGAATCCCGCAACTGCCCGCGTATTTTGAAGTCACTCATGACTGGTATATGGATCTCTCTATGTAGTGGTCGGCCTTCTAGAAGCTTTGCTAGAAGCAACTAGTTGCTTCCCGAATGCCCCGTTACTTTAGTTTAGTGTAGTCTAGTTTGTTTTTGCTGCTAAAGTACGCTATCTAACTCTGTAAAATCAGGAACTTTAGAGCCGCAACTAGTAGCCCTGCACGAGGTCACAATTCACCCAACACGATCATCCGGGGTGAACAAGAATTAGGGATCTGATGCGGGCGAAATTCCCTCCAATGGGTGAGATGTTCAGTCGACTCCCTCCTTGTTAGGAATATTTTTAGACCCCTCTATTGTAAACCAATTCATTATCATAGTTTGATATGTTTTGGTGGATCAAAGTTATAGCAACTCAGTATCGAGTCAATTGTAAAAAGTCCTGTATAGGAATTCATACTCGAGTTGTAATAGATTAAGAAATAGAGAGATTCGGGTTTGCTGAAGGAGTCAGCAAACTTACCCAATTGCTGAAGATTGCTAAAGAGAAGAAAGGCTAGCGATGCGAAGGAAGCAACAATAATGCTGAAGAATGAACTCCAGCAAACTACGGAGACATCCGACGCACATCAGTAGCCAGCAGACGACAATCAGCAATCAAGAGAGAAGTTACAAAGCCAAAATATCATACGGACTACAACTTACAAGAAGAACCAACCAATCAAGAGGATGGAACAATCATCATGAGGAAAAAAGGGTTCAGACCTACTCCGTTCTGACAAGAGACGGCTAAAGACAGATGCTACGCCAATGAGAGACGAGGAGACTTGAAGAGTCTCTGTCCACATACAAGAGATATCAAAAGAGATCAATCTCAGTCTCTCTATCACGCGAACACAACCGAGCCAAGTTCTTAATTAAAGCTTTTCACAAGCTTTCATAATAGAAGCTCGAAGACCTGAGAAGTTTATCTTCATAAAGGTAACATTGGGATTCTTTCTAATCCAGAAAGAATCTAGCAGTCACTCTTGCGGTGCAAGAGTGATTCGTACGGGCTACGCCAACACAAGGATAGGTTCCGGGAAGAACTATAAAACTCCCAGCAGTCGACGTCCGAGGAGAAGGGAGGTTTGTCCTCATTCTTAGGAGCGACACCGGTTGAAGATTGGAGATCGAGGTGCTTGAAGGTGCGAGCTAACCAGACGGAGGAGCTGCTCAACGTTAGAGATCAGGCCTGACCTTGTACTCATTCTTCTAGTGAAATTTCCAGTCAAATGATTGGAGAGTGGACGTAGAACAGTTGTTCGAACAGCTATAAAAACCCTTGTGTCGTTTACTATTTTATTACACTATTTTTTCATAATTAGATTATTTGAAACTCAACACACCAAGTGTTGTAGTATAAACTGCAATCAATCTAACGAATACACGAGCTAAAACATTTAGATAAACACTTGCTAAGTCGAGACCTTAGCAAGACACGTGCAAGATAAACTTAATACTTCCGCTGCATATAAAATAACTCTGATCGGGGACCAACAAGTGGTATCAGAGCGGTTGGTCTTTACAGACTAGCTGCTTCTGAGTCGCGAAGGACCAGATCCAGATTTTCCTTGCATATCTGTGTTTCTGTGTTTAGCTCAGGTTCAAGAAAATGGCGCACAATGCAAAGCTTCCCAAGTTCACTCCAGACTCCTATTCTACCTGGAAAAAGAGGTTGATGATCACACTGATGAATGTGCATCCAGAGATGAGACGAGTGATCAAAGTTGGACCCATCAAGATCCAGAAGGTGAAGACAAGGGTCGGAGAAGACGTAGAAGGACCAGACGTAATGGTGGATAAGCCGCTTGAAGAATGGACTCAAGAAGAACGAGCCCGTGATCAGCTAAATTACGTCGCCGTGGATCTAATATTAGGTGCCTTGTCACCTACTCTAATGGCTGAAGCGTTGGAGTACGATAGTGCTAAAGAAATGTGGGATTTTCTTAGCACTCTGGACAAAGAATCGGATCAGATGAAGAGAAACAAGCTACAACAATGGGTAGACAGGTATGAATCTTTCTGTTTGATTCCAGGTGAAACCATCAAGAACATGGAGGCAAGATTCAATACTATTGTAGCTGAGTTAAATAAGTTGGGGAGAATGTACGAACTTCCTGACATGAATTCAAAGATTCTCTCAAGACTACTTAAGGAGGATTGGTTCATCAAAGCAACCAGTCTGAAGGATAAAGATCTGTCGAAGATTAGCACCAAAGACGTGTTTGCTCAACTGGAGGCTAATGAATGGGATATCGCCCAGATCAACAAGAATGAGGTTGTTCGTGCTGCTGTCAACATTGAAGAATCGATGGAAGGTGCAACATTCTTTGTGAAGAAAGATGGAAAATAGTGGAAAACAAAGAGACCATTCCACTCAGATCGACCTGCTCAGTCCAGTTCAACAAAGGAGATTCCTTCCATCAGCGGATCTCACTTCAAAGAAGATGAATGCTCCTTGAGCGAGCTAGAGGAACAAATGAAGAGACTTCAAAGGCTGTTGCTGAAAGCAAAAGGGAAGCAGGAAGATCTCCAGCAGACTCAACCAACAGACAACAAAAATAGCAAGAGAGCACCAAGAACATGCTACGAGCGCAATTCCCCTGATCACCTAAAGTTCGAATGCCCAAAGGTAGATCCAGAAGAAAGGGAACAACTAAAGAAGCTGTTCAAAAGACGCGCATCGAAGGCGGTCACCAAAGCGTTGCTGACAAGGACAGAACTACCAGACATCCCAGATTATGACGACGAAAACTACTCATCAGAAGATGAAGAGGATGTTTTAATGGTGTTCATGGCAGACATCAATGAAGAGCAGACAGAAGAATCAGCTTCAAGAAACCAGTTAACCAATACTACTCTGTCTACTGCTTCAAAATCTGATAAAATGCATGACACTGCTGATTCATGTTATTCAGAATCAGATGAGATAACTGTAGAATACTTGTTAAAAGAGTTTTCAAAAGTTCATGCATTAAATGATATTCTAGTCAAAGAAAATTCCTCTCTGAAGTCTCAGCTTTCAATTTTGACCAATGAGATTGATAAATCTAGGTCAGCAGACGAGGAACTTTTAAAATTAAAGACCGAATTCTCCGTCTTAAGCAGTAGTTATAGTACCTTAAGACAGGAAAATGAAACTTTGAAAAGTAATCACTCAGTGCTAAACGTATGTCAGTGCAAATTTTCAAAAAGCACAAGAGATTTAGATGATATTTTAAGTGTCCAAAGAAGTTCGAAGAACTTTGCTGGAATAGGTTTTGATAGTGAAAAGTCTTGTGTTGCTGAATCAAGTAAGTCAAAGAAAATTACTTTTGTCCCAGCTACTGGGAAGATTCAGTAGATCGCTAGGAAAGACAAGAGGGAAAACGTTAAGTCAATTAATCAGCAAAAATGCTGGCAGACCTATATCCCTCAGCTGACTGCTCACCAGAGATTGAACTTTCGTTCTGCTGAGAAGAAGCCAGCAAAGTCAATGTATGTTACCCAGCAGACTGTTCCATCTGCTAGGAAGGTTCATACAAATCCTAGCAAGGCCAAGCAATCTACTAAGGTTGCTAGGAAGCCAGCATACACTCCAAGTAGAAGGAACACCTACTTGAGGCCAGAGTCTACTTTAAAACACTTTCAAAAGACAGTGACGGCTCAACACACTACTTCACATCCCTATGTTGATTATCGAAACTATGCCAACAGGAACGGAAGGGAAGTGAGACGTGATTACAAAATAAGCATCAAAATCACAAAAGTCTGGATTCCCAAGGGAATAATCAAGAAAAATATTCCTGTAGGACCCGTAATTGATCGGGTACCAAAAATATAACTTCTTTGTTTTGCAGGAACAGGGTCCAGAAAGAAGATTATCAGGAAAACTAAAAGAATAGATCTTAGACAGTGGATGCTCAGGTCACATGACAGGAGATGAAAAGATCTTCACAAGACAAAATGGTTAGAGGAACTTCACATTGATCTTCACAGAACTTCACAGGAGATGAAGAGATCTTAGACAGTGGATGCTCAGAGATTTCATCCAACCTGTTGAAGTTACCCAGCTCCAGAAGCCAAAATGGTTAAGGAACCATCCTGAGGAAGCCGTGCTGGACAGTGTTGCCAACTCAGTTCGCACGAGACAAGGAAGTGCTCTACTGACTTGTTTTATATTTCAGGAGTCAGAGCCAACAAAGATTGGAGATGCTCTGAAGTCAACTGACTGGATAAATGCTATGCAAGAGGGGCTTGCTGAGTTCAAGAGAAATGAGGTTTGGTACTTGGTGGATCGACCAACTTATCAGTCAGTTATCAACACCAAATGGGTCTTCAAGAACAAAATAGACAAAACTGGGAGCTCAGTGAGGAATAAGACAAGGCTGATAGCAAAAGGATATGCTCAGTGTGAAGGAATTGACTTCGACGAAACTTTTGCTCCGGTGGCCAGACTTGAAGCAATTCATCAATTTTTTGCCTATGTTGCGCACAACAACTTCACAGTTTTCCAGATGGATGTGAAGAGTGTCTTTCTGAATGGGGAGCTGAAAGAAGAAGTATATGTGGAACACCCCCTTGGCTTTGAAGAAGGAAATCAAGTTTACAAACTGAGGAATGCTCTCTATGGGTTGAAGCGGGCACCCAGAGCTTGGTATGAGACACTGTCTCAGTTTCTCCTCAAGAATGGTTTCCGAAAAGGCAAAATTGACACGACGCTGCTCAGAATTAAGGATGGATCAGACATCCTTCTAGTGCAGATCTACGTCGATGATATTATATTCAGATGCAGAAACTTGAAGATGTGTGAAAAGTTTGCCAAACTGATGCAGAGCCACTTCTAGATGAGCATGATGGGCAAACTGACTTACTTTTTAGGTCTTCAAGTAATTCATTCGGAAAGAGAAATCTTCATCAATCAGAAGAAATATACCAAGGACTTGATCAGCAAGTTTTTTCCGGAGAAGACCAAGCCCTAAGGATTCCAATGAGCCTAAGTGCTCAGATCAACCTTGATGAAGAAGGTGAGGCAGTCAACCCAACAGCATACAGAGGCAATATTTGGTCACTTCTATACTTAACTGCAAGTAGGGCAGACATCTCCTACTCAGTTGGAGTATGTGCGAGATTTCAAGCCAATCCAAAGAAGTTGCACATGGAAGCTGCCAGAAGAATAGTCAAATATCTCAAAGGGATAGAGTCACTAGGTATTTGGTACCCAAAATCTGAAGAGCTCACTCTCAATGCTTATTCAGAATCAGATTTTGGAGGATGCAGAATAGACAGAAAGAGCACAAGCGGAACATGTTAGTTCCTCGGTCACAAGCTTGTAAGTTGGTTCAGCAAGAAGCAGTATTCAGTAGCCACATCTACAACTGAACTGGAGTATGTTGCTGCAGCAAATTGTTGTGCTCAAGTGCTATGGATCATGCAACAACTGCTTGACTATGATGTCAAAACAGGGTGTGTGCGAATCTATTGTGATAACAGTAATGCAATGTGCATCACAAAGAACCCAGTTCATCATTCCAGAACCAAGCACATCGACATAAGACATCACTTCATCAGAGATCATGTCGACAAAAAGGATGTGTCCATAGAGTACATCCGAACTGAATATCAACTGGTTGATATCTTCACTAAACCACTCCCAGAAACCAAATTCAAGGAGCTCTGCATAAAACTTGGTCTTCGTTCTTCAAACGCTGAACTTACACACTCCAGTGTAATCAGCAGACTTCTAACTCTCTCCTACTTAAGATTTAATTTGCTCTAAACTGACTTGAAAAATCAATCGAGCAATATCTCTCCAAGTTTATAAGGAGAAGATCTTAAGTGAAAAGCTGACGTTGAGGGGGAACTTTTCTGAGTTTATGTGACTAATTGTCAAAACTGTAAAAACTCTAAAGTTATCCACACCTCATCAGCTTAGGTTATAGATGACTTTGACCACCCCAAAAAGGGGGAAATTGTTAGGATTTTTACTAGAGAAATCCTTCCTTACTTTTTGTTATTTTGGTGGGTCAAATATAAGAGCCTCTACCTTTAAAGCTTGAGATAATCGAAAGTTATCAAAGCTCAGTCAGACTCAAGCATTCATATATGCCCAAGTCAGTACGAGGATATCCAAATTAGGATCCATCGGGCTGAAAAGAAGTCTGACATAAAGTTACTGTATAGTACACTGACGCAGTAGAGCAGAGCAGAAAGGAGACCTAAGGCATAGGCTACGATTGGATAATATAATCCATGAGTCTAACGTCTGGATTTATGAGTCTAACGGATAGAAATTCAAAATGCCAAAGGTTCTCCTCTATATATAGGCCTTCCCCCAACCTGAAACGGTTACCGAACTCAAAATCAAAAAGTCTTAAAAGACAAAGGGCATTCTAACAGGCCATCTCTCTGCTAAACTCTCTGAGTTTCCGTGTATTCTAACACGAGGCTTGAGTCTCCGACTCAAGTTACCCACCGAGCTAACTTCTCCTAGCACGAGGCTGAAGCTTTAAGCTGAAGCTCTTCTTTGGTGAATATATCTTTCTGAGATATATTCATAGCAGTCAGTTTCCTAGTTTGGGATTCTGATTCTCACGGGCGTATGCCAACCACATGAGTTCTGGGAAGAACAGTAAACATCCAACCATCGGGAAGAAGGCTGCGGGGTGCCGTCCTCACTTCAACCTGAAGACTGAGCCTGCAAGGAGTTCCTAGGCGAGTGCCACAGCTGACCGAAAGACGGAGGCGCCGACAAGCTGTGTATAGATCGTAAGGAGGCTTTTATTTACTTAGTGAATTATCCGGACCTTGTGTGTAACACCCCTCGTAAATTTTAAATGTATTTATCAAATTTCTGAAATTTATATTTTGTTATCAAATTTAATTCGAAGTTATGCGATCGATTTGATTTGGAAACTTATTATTTTGGGCATTTATTCAATTGCCAATCTCATTTTATGAAGGGTAATTAAATATTAAATTAATAATTAACCTCGATAATTTATTTGATGACCCGACATTTTCATATCGGGATAATATTGATCGATAAGTATTCGCGGGTAGACGAAATATTACGGTCTCCCGTGCAATGACGCGAAGAGATGTGGAGTTGACGTCAGGTGATGTTAAAGTGACCAATGTGACAAGCGAATGACAACTATTTTAACCTTTTTGACTTTCGGTAATTCCGAAATTTCCCTCGCCTTCCTTCTATAAATAGAAGGCTTCCATTACAATTTTTACTTTCACTTTCTCTCATAATTCTCTCCAAAGAATTTTCGGCGAACCTCCGGCAAAATTTCGGCGAACTCCGACGAAGCTCCGACGAGAAGTTTTCAAGGTAAAACTATACCTTTTCGGAATCCTCTCTTCGTTTCCTTTCCATTTCCAACCTTAGAATCTCTTTCTTTTGTGTTTTGAAGTAAGAAATCAAGGAATCAAAGGTTGATCAAGCCCACGAAGCTCAACGAACGTCCTAGAGGTATAGATTGGACCTCCCTCTAGCTATTTTATCGATTTAAACATGTTATGGTTTATGCCCTAGTTTGTAAATGTCATGATCTAGGCTTGATAATGAGTTTATGAGTACGTATGCATGCTTAGCATGTTATATTATGAGCCTAGAAACGATATATCGACCTAGGAATCGAGTTGTGTTGATTTTGGAGTATATTTGGTATATTTGCCCTATATTGAAATGTTATGGTTAAATCTCGATTCCAACATGTTTTGATAGTTTAAATCATGTCTAGACTCATTATATATGTTTAGAAACCATTTGGTGTTGTTAGAAATCGATTGGACGAGTCCGGATAACCGTTTGAGCCAAAACACAAAAATTCCGCCGAAGGCATCAAGCCTCTGTTTCGATCGACACAGATGCTGTTTCTTAAGATGTTGTTGCCAACCCTTGATATCAATCAACACACTTCATTTCGATCGACACTCTTGACATAAAAAGCCATTTCGATCGACACACTTGGTGTCGGTCGACACACACATGATCTCGATCGACACGTCTTCATGTCGATCGACACAAACCCCATCTGTCGACATGTGTTTCAGTCGACACGCATATGTATGTCAAACATCCATGTCGATCAACACCACCTATGTCGATCGACACAGACACATAACTTGGAAGTTTCAACTTTCATTCTTCAATCGATTCGACTTATCATTCACACCTTTTGATATCCTTTCGATTGATCGATTAATACAACCACATCTAAATACTAACTTCATCTTTCAACTAATTGAATACCAATTTCGATCGATATTCCTTGTATCAATCGACAATGAGATGTTATCTTCCATAACTTCTCCGAGAATCCTTTCGATTCAAATCAAATTGATTTGCTTGACCAAACTCTTGTAACTCGAACTTCCTTTGAAGCTTATTATTAAACCAAACTTGTTAAACCTCAACCTTTGAAATCTTAATTCGATATTTGTCTAAGATCAAGAATCTCCTCGATTATTTCGTTGAAACAACTTTGTGAGTTCTTATACTCTCAAGCAATGTACGATGATTCAAAATGGGTATGAAACTTCTTTCAATCTTGAACTCTTGAAAGTGCTTAATCACTTGATGAAAAAAATTGTTCAATCAAATTGAATTACTATTCATGCTTCTTGAATTAATGCTCGATATTGACTCACGAGCTATTGAATTAACGTTTGACTACCTTGTACGTCAAACCAAATTACCAAGTCATTTTTCCATATTCTTATCCGATGGCTCAAACTTAAGAAGTCCAAAATCGATTAAGAGTCTAGAATTATTTGATGAGTTAGATTTTAAATAAATCTATTATCCCTTGAGGATTTACTCGTATTCCTTATGTAATAGGAAAAGGGAAGGAGAAGATCAATTTCTAGATCAACCAATTGCATAACCGCACCTACTCAAGGTGGGCTTTCTTTTACCCCTATATAGTGGGCCAAATTAAAATATGAAATGATGTTTTCTTTTCAAAGCATATCAAGCATGAAATGAACATGATTTGTTTTTAAACTGCTCTGTCATTGCCTACTATTTTGTGTTTGCTATCTGTCCTCTCAGTGGGGGAACCCCACTCAGAGAAGAACATCAAACGTATCCAACGTGGATGTTGACTCTGCGTTTTGCGAGTCTTATCGATCGTACCCAGGTAGTGAAAGAGATACCATGGGTTAGTGCACTATGATGCTGACATGTTAGGGGTCATGCCCTACTCGGACTAGCATCGTGACTGTGGTAGGTGGCCACCTCCCAGTCACATAACCATTTGCAGATAGTTTAACTAAGTAAAAAGGAGCATGCTCATTCATAAATTGTTTTGGTGCAATGGGAGGATTTCAAATTCAAAACCCCATGTGCGACCCGATTAAGAAGGCATGACAAACTTATATGTATGTATGTTTTCGGGCATGTGTTCACTAAGTACAATTTGTACTTAGCCCCTCTCATTATTTCTAAAATGCGCAGGTTAAAAGAAGCTTTTGGAGCAAGAGTACGAGGTAGCAGACGAGGTGGAGCTGAAGATTCTTTTTGTAATAGTTAGATGCGGAAGTGTGTATATTCATATACATACTTCCTTGATAACTTCCCGCTGCTAGACTCAATGTCTTTTGATTAGACTTTTGTTATCATCAAACTTGTTAAAACTCCGATAATTGATCCACTCAAGAAGCTACGATCCCTTCTTGAGGAGGCACCCCTCTTATATCTTTTGCTTAACTTGGGATAAGTGTGATGATTCTCTCTTATTTGCTTGAACTATTCTTGTTAATTGATATCCCGAGTGCAAGTCTCGTACCCGATGTGCCTCGTTTCTTTGAATATTGCCATTTTATTAAATCGGGGCATGACATTGTGTCTGAAGAGTGGATGTTGGATATTGAGATCCGAAGCACTATAAGTCTTGTGTGTTCTTTACTGCTTTATTTACATACTTGCTCTGTTTTTCTGTTTCATAAACTGACTTTTGAAACCTTCAATACTTTCAAGTATTGAAGAGTATATGCTGTGAAACTGACTTCATCAGAACAGACCAAAGCTTAAGTCTTCTACACACAAAACTGACTTTACTCTGTTTTATTCGAACAAGTGCAACTGTCACTATTTACTTGCGCTGCACATTTAACCTTCCGCTGCATAGTTTTGCAATCTGAT
The DNA here is from genome assembly GCA_026898455.1 of Plectranthus barbatus. Taxonomy (NCBI): domain Eukaryota; kingdom Viridiplantae; phylum Streptophyta; class Magnoliopsida; order Lamiales; family Lamiaceae; genus Plectranthus; species Plectranthus barbatus. The sequence goes on from JAPKLW010004655.1 coordinate 19,739, forward strand.
TTCGAGACCAACATTTGATCTGCCAAAATAGTTGATGAGTTAAATTGACACTTATACCTTTTAATAATTTGGGTTAATTTTTAAAAATAATGTGCATAGTCTTTAATATAATTTAACCATTACCTTTTAAAAATCCCAATTTTATATATTCAACCAAATTTACTTGATCAGATTGCCAACGAGCTATGTTCAAATTGAACTATTGTATTGAAGATGAGCTTTATTGAGCCAAGAATCAACTAGATTATAAATAGGGAAAAGTATCAACTATATTACAAACTATTCAAGTTTTCTCAAATATATTACAAACTATGCACATTAACAAAATATATTACAAACTATTAATTTTGTTCTAAATTTATGACGGGATCAAATTTCCGACGAAGACGGAATGTTGACTTGTCCTACCGAAAGACACATCAGCGTTTGTAAAATTACTCGTCATTAACCAAATATAGTATAAACTATTTAGTTTTTTTCAACTATATTACAAACTATTCAGGTTTTCTCAAATATATTACAAACTATTGAATTTTTTCAATTATATTACAAACTATATATATTTCCTATATAAATATTCAAACTATCAAATTTGTCTTAAATTTATGATGAAATCATATTTATTTAAATTTTAAAATTTTAAATAAACATATAATTATATTTAAAAATATTTAAATAAAATTCTTGATATATTAAAAAATAAATAAATAAACACTTATTTTAATTTTTCTATTTCTTTAGCTATCGTTTCTCACTTCGCCAAAAAAAAACTATTATAATTTTTATAATAAGAATATTATAATAATTATTATTGACGTTTTGACCCTCAATAATTATTAATTATAAAAATATTTAATTTTTTTCGACGAAGTGATAACGATAGCCAAAGAAATCTAAAACTTAAAATCAATATTTATTTATTTATTAATATGCCAAGAATTTTTATTTAAATATTCTTAGTATAATATATGTTTATTTAAAGTTTTAAAATATAAATAAATATGATTTCATCATAAACTTAAGATAAATTTGATAGTTTGAATTTTTATATAGGAAGTATATATAATTTGTAATATAATTGAGAAATTAAATTCAATCGTTTGTAATATATTTGAGAAAATCTTAATAGGTTGTAATATATTTGGTTAATGACGTATAATTTTATAAATGCTGATGTGTCATCCGGCATGCCACGTCAACATTCCGTTGCCGGAAATTTGATCCCATCATAAATTTGGAACAAAATTGATAGTTCGTAATATATTTTGATAATATGCATAGTTTGTAATATATTTGAGAAAAATTGAATAGTTTGTAATATAATTGATACTTTTACCTTATAAATACATATAATTGTTAGCATACCACTGGTGTCCAAGTCAGCTATCCAGTCAGCAAATAAGCAAGAAAATCAATTGGTGCTACATGGTCAAAACAAGAAGACAAATATCTGATGGTTGTTCTGCTTTAGCATGCTCTTGTTTTTGTTGTTATTTGTATTATAGGACTTGAGCCTTTATTACTTCTGTAGGAGTTTGTTAAAGTGAAAAACTACATTTCCTTCATTTAGCTGAGCAGAGATAGACGTTGTGTATGTGAGAATGGGTATATATGTATTGCCTCAGCTTGTAATTTAATTAAGTGAAATGGAAATGAAAATCTTCATCTTGCTCCAAACTTGCATAGCCTTATTAATGTCTTTTCTTTACAAATTCTATCAATAACCCCTGTCATAAAAAAGTAGTGTTGTAAAATGCGGCTAAATCGGCCGCACCGAAAAACCTGTGTTCGCCGAGATAAGAGAGAAGCACCTGGTGAATACAGAAGGGGATATGCTGATGGTTACAGGGTGATTTCCGTATCTAACTTTAAAATATAAGATGTGGACACAAAATATCTCAAAACCCTAAATGTGGACACAAATAGTCACTTCGGGAATGACAAACACGAAATTGATTGAGTTTAGTGAAGTGGAGTATAAAAAATAATATTTTAATTACCGTTCAATATTATAATATAAAACTATTTTCGTGTTTAGTAAACACAAAAGTAATAAATTATTTCGTAATATTTGAAATATTAAATTAATTGATACTTTTGTGCTTATCAAACACAAAATTTAATAATAATATTACTAAAAATGTTGGATAGATTATTGGATTATTTTTGAAATTTTAAATTAATATTCTAAACTAATTAATTTAAATCATACTATTAAATAATATTCAATATATTAATAGATACAAATAATAATTATTATATTTTATTATAGTACATAATATTTTTAATTTTGAAGAAAATAAATTTTAAATTTTAAAAATATATTTCTTTATGTAATGAAAATGAATATATAATTGAATTGAAGTAATTAAATTATGCTATGAAATAATATTTAATTTATATTAGTTTAATTTGATTTATATTAAAGAGAAATAATTTAAAATAAACATATTAATAATTCATTATATGTTAAATGATTCGAATCACACTTAGAAATAATTAGATTCATTACACACCAAATCTTCTCATCACACATAGAAATAACTAGATTCATTACACAACAAATCTTCTCATCACACATAGAAATAACTAGATTCATTACACACCAAATCTTCTTATCAGACATAGAAATAACTAGATTCATTACACATCAAATCTTCTTAACACACATAGAAATAACACTCTACTGGCTATCATTATTACCATCGACATTAACTTCGTCATTGTTTTTATCATGCTCTCCATCAGCATTATATATACGATCGAGTGGAACTCTATCCGATCGTGGATGAGATAGTGGACAGTCATAGGCTTTATGATCACGAGCGTGGCATCGGGTGCAGTGTTTTTCGCCTCTGGCCGATCGTTGTTGATAATCCATGGACATTCGGAAACGCTCCATTCGACGTCGACCTCTTCCTTCGTGCTGAGATATTCGTTGGTAATTCGGCACAAGTTTCCATCCGATATCCACCATACTTACGTTGTTATCAACCGGATAAAAGCTTCCTACGAATTGTTGAGACCATGATTGACATGTAAAGCATTGATGGACCAATCCTGCGGGATTCTCCTGCCTTTGTAAACAAACAGCTACTGCGTGAGAGCAAGGAAACCGCTTTGCTTGCCATACACCGCAGGAACATTTCAAGTCACGATAAAAGACAGTGAAACACTTTGAAGCAGAAGTTGTGATGCTATACACTAAGTGTTCTTCGCTGTACACCTTAGCCATATGGCCGCTGGCCTCTGATCTCACCTGCATAAAATTGTCATAGTGAAATGGAGGAAGGAATGTACCACAACGATTGATCTCATTACGGGCAGCCTCAAATATGGATGTAGACTTTTGAAGAGTGGATGCTACAATGGCCCTGATTGGCAAGAATCTGCAATTTTTTAGAGTGTTGTTGTGGCTTTCAGAAGTATTAGTCGTCGTAATGCCCCAACGATGGCCTCCATCTTTGTAAAGAGTCCATTTTGACTCTTGCAATTTTCGAAGCCATTCACATGCATTTGGATTCAAGGTCTGCATGTTAATCCAAGCTTTGTTGTACTCATCTTCCGTCAAGGCATTAGCAATCATGGCACATGCTTTCTTAATACCCTTCGTCTTGAACTTGTCCATTAGATTACTGCGGAGGTGACGAAGACAGTATCGGTGCCATCCAGAGCGTGGAAACTTCTCAAAATGCGCACGTACAACATTTTGGATACCTGCATGCCTATCTGAAATAATGCATGTGCGCCGTTGTAGTAGAACATTGAGTCGGAGATGCTTCAAAAACCAGGTCCAACTGTGAGTGGACTCCTCGTCTACGAGTGCATAAGTAAGATGCAGTATGTGGTTATTTGCGGTCTTCGTGACTGCTACCAATAACTTCCCCTTGTAAGCTCCACGTAGGTGCGCACCATCCACAGTCACTACAGGAAACGTGTACTGATAAGCATTCTTGCAAGGGCCAAATGACCAGAACACATACCGAAATGTCCGGCGTGGAAGGTTCTTCTCATCCTTTTCAAATTTCCACACCACAACCGAGTCTGGATTATGTTGGAGAAGTTGCCCCATGTAAGCGGGTAGGTCACGGATGTTGCACTCCCAATTCCCGTACAGGGACTCCAGTGCTTTCCTTCTTCCATGCCAAGCCTTCTTGTAACTGATAATGGTGTTGTATGACTGGCGCACATGCTCCTGGACGTTGGCCACTTTGTATTCCAAGTTGACAGCAACGTGGGGCTTGACCAGAGTTGCTATCATGGCAGATGTGATGTTGGTCCCCAAGTTATTTCCAGCACAGTTGTGACCGCTTACCCATGTGTTGAGCCTCCAGCCCCCTGCAGCCACTTCATAAACAGCTCGAGCTCTCCATTGGCATGGAGGATCTGGTTTTTGATGAACAGGATAACTGGCGGCATTTGTCGTGCAGAAAACCTCCCAAACTTTATTGGTGCTTCTTTTTGTATTGTACTTCATACCTCGAGCAGCTGACCATTGTGTGATGGCGGATTTAAGTTCCTCCTTTGACTTAAAATATAATCCAGCCCGTATGCCGTTAATGGAATTATTCCAAAAAACTGGCATATCATCAAACTGGTCTGAATTATTGGGGTAAGAGTAACCGGTATCGTCGAAGATGTGCCACTCCATAGTAGGTGGATTATATTCTTCATCATCTGTATCTGTGTTTGAGATATATATTTCAGAATCATCGGAAACATCGGAATCATCAGAGTCATCACCTGCTTCATTGTCTCCTTCACAAACACTTTGATTTTGAGCAACAATGCTGCTTCCTGCTGCCAAACATCGCAGAACTTGTATTGCTGGCCACGTGTCTTTAACGTTGCGGAGGAGCGCCATGTTTCTATCATCTTGGAGGTTGAAGAAATCATATCCATTTTGGCCCATCATCACCAAATTCAACTCCAATTCCCACTCACTCATATTCCATCCGGTTATTTCGTACACCTTACGAAGTAGTTGCAAGTAGTTTAATGGCTCGTCCAAAACCCACAAGTAATTTGGCTTATTTAGATCATCACTATTCCAATAGAATTTTAGCACAAACTGATTCATATTGAAATAGTAAGGATAATGAAAAGGAGAGAATGGGTGATGAAAAAAAGAGAGAATTTAGATGATGAAAATGAGAGAATCGGGTAATGAAAAGAGAGAGAGAGAGAGAGAGAATTTAGGTGAAGGAAAATAGAGAATTGGGTGATGAAAAAAAAGAGAGTGAATTTAGGTGATGGAAAAGAGAGAGATGAATTTTGGTGATGAATATGAATTATTGCTACGAATGCTGTAAATTAATTCACGTGAAGGCTGCAAAAATTAAAGTGAAAGCAACAAAAGTCTTGTTAGTCTGCAAAAATTCAGACTGCAAAACTTAAAGGCAAAGTTTGAATAATCACGTGATTGCAAAAAATCTCAACTCAAATTGATTTTTGTCTTTTTGCAATCATTCAAATGCATGAATTTAAATATACTGTCAATTTAGATTTATAATAATAGTACGAAATTTAGAGAGGACAGGACATGAGATGGGGTCGAGGCAGTGCTTGAGTAGTCATCTTCACATATTCAGAGGGTCCAACCCTCTAGATATGAAAGAATTATAACGTTACTATGCATATAAGTATACACATTGTAGTTATATCTTAATTTGTGAGAATCATATCATTACTATATAACTATATTATTATTATAGTAGTAGTTATCTCAAGATATGAAAATATAACATTAGTATAGATAA
>JAPKLW010004656.1:0-25491 GCA_026898455.1 Plectranthus barbatus
ATATATCTTCCTTGGGCGAGATATATCTGAAATTCCCGAAAGCAAGCGGAATTTTTTTCAACTAAAACATCAATATATTATATTTTATTTCATCACACTCTAAAAATTAATAAAAAATTGACCTTCGAAATATATCTGTCTGGCCGAGATATATTTCAAAAGGCCGAATGCAAGCTGGAAGGATTTCGTCTATATTTTATGCCATTACGAATTTAAAAAATAATAAATATAAAGTTGTGTTATACAATATTAGTAAAAAAACTCAACCGTTAAGCATTTCACACATTTCAAAAGATTTGATTGCCTGATTTAGATATTTTAACCTAAAAACATGTACTTTGGCTATTTTTTGAAGTTTTTCATAAGGGTGGCTATTTTGTGAATGTAATATTAGGAAATGGCTATTTCAAATTTTCCCTCTTAATTATAATTATGGGCTCGTATCCCGAGGCAAGCTATCAAATTCAATTTACAAAAATTGTTTTCACTCTCTTTGGCCTTATTCCTGCGCACACTCCCGTACCAACACTATCATCTCACCATTTTCTTTCGCGATTTCTGACCAATTCTAGCTTGAATGTAATGCCCCGTGTATAAATTCGACTTTATGAAAGTTATTCGGATTTAATAAAAGAAATAATTTTCTAATTGAGATATATTTGAAGTTATTTATTTGTGTTGGAGAATTTATATTGATTTTGATAATTATATTTTGGGAAATTATCAAGAATTTAGGGGAAGTATTGTGTATTGGAGATTGGATTTTTGGATGTTTATGCATGAGTATTTGGAATTTTGTGAGAAATTTGGAAGCATTATGTTGGAATTAATGTATAATTATATATTTATATACAAGTATCTATATATACATATATGTATATAATGTTGGAAAATTATATATTATATATATATATATATATATATATAGGGGAGTGATCATATGAGAACTCCCCTTACCATGTGAAAATAAGAACTAATCTCAGCCATCCAATTGATGATCCAACGCTCAAGACTAAATAAATCCCGTCTGCATTATAGTGTAGTGAAACATGCATTAAAGGGTAATTTTGTAATTTTTTTCTCTCTCCTCTAAAATTATCCTAAATCTTTAAATGATCATATTTCATTCGATTTAGATTATTTTTTAATGTATCATATATCAAATTAAAGGTAATTTAATTATCTTTCAAACGAAATCCCTATTGCATATGTTTCGATTTAAAAATCATCATAAAAAATGAAAATTAGTGATTATATGCATAATTTTCGTAACAGTACACGAATTCTTATATAATGAACGGAGTTGCACAATATAATGCATGAAGTTATATTATATAATGCAGAATATGATAGATAAAATGCAACAACTTTTTTCTTGCAAGATAAAAAAAAAATTAAAATTCATTATCTTTGCATACTGTAGATAATATCATAGTTTCTATAAAAGTTGATCATATATTACTTGTTTTTAATTATGTGTTTTTTTGTTATATTATATAAATGTATATTACTATATTATATAATGCATGTTTGTTCGGTATATAATGAATGTTTGCTAGGTATATAATGCATGTCCAGGTCAATATAATGCATGAAGTTATATAATGAATACAATAGCACAATATAATGCTGGAAATTATAGTATATAATGCAAAATATGATAGATAAAATGCAACATGTTTTTTCAGCGAAATCATAATTCATCATTATATTTGCACTTGTTATTTATTATATAGTTATAACATATGTATTATAATGAAAGTAATATAATTTTCTCTAAAATAAAAGTAATATCATGTATAACATGCTTAATTCTCGTAACAGTACACAAATTCTTATATAATGAATGCAGTTGTACAATATAATGCATGAAGTTATAGTATATAATGCAGAATATGATAGATAAAATGCAACATGTTTATTTCAGCAAAATCATCATTCATCATTATATTTGCACTTGTTATTATATAGTAATAACATATGCATTATAATGAAGGTAATATAATTTTTCTCTAAAATAAAAGTAATATTATATATAATAGAGGAAGTAATGTCGTATAATTATAGTAATATTGTTCTAAAATAAGAGTAATATCATATAATGCATGTTTCCTAGGTATATAATGCATGTTTGTTAGATATATAATGAATGTCGAGATAGGATATGCAAACAGAATCTTAAATAAGTACAAAATGACAAAAATACCCTATAATGCAGGTTTTTTGAGATATAATGACCGAAACTTTTAGTAAAATCCTGAGCATTCATTCATCAAAATCAATGGCGAGGATTGGTTCTTATTTCTTATGGTAAGAGTGGTTCTCACTTGATCGCATCCCTACATATATAATATTTATATCATTTATACCTTATATTATAATGTTTAGAGAGAGAAAGAGCCAAAACCCTTCCCACTCCAAAAACCCGTCATACTTCCCGACGAGATTCTGGCCAACTCCGGCCACCATTCGACAAGCCACCATCACCATCATGTAGCTCTCGTTCCCAGCTTTGATTTGAGTACTCGTGGGCTCCGAGAGGACAAGAAACGAAGAAGATATTGAAGAGAGAAGGTGAGGTGGGTGTCACCCTTCGATTTTGAGTTCTAAGGGTTAAATCTTGTTATTTTGGCCATAATTCAGTGTTTTGATGTTATATTTGTGTTCCCCATTGTATCTAGATTGTTCGAACGTCAATAAACTCAGGTTTCATCGCCGGAAAACGCGACCGCCGCCGTGAGAGGAGGAGCTCCGGTGAGCCTTTTGCTTTCCCAATTTCTTTCGTATTTTCGGTGTTTCATTGCTTTAATCGTGTTCCTTGAGGTCTAGGGAGTTAAAATATGTGTTTACATGTGAAATCGGAGTTGTGGGGAGTGTTTTACGGCGAGTTGCAGGTTTCCGATCGTGAGTCGCCGGAGAAGATGACTCACATCGATCGACGCAGCTTTGCCTTGACAATCATCTTGATCTTGGTGCTTTTGATTTCCCAACTCTTGAGTATTCCAAGATGGCAGCTTTCTCTTATTCATTGACGCCTCCACATCAAGGGCCTTTCTCAGTAATTCCTGGTAATCCAAATCAGGGAAAGTAGCTAGATGAGTGCGGATCTCTTCCTTCAATCCTTCACGAAACTTCTCAGCCAATTTCCTTGGTGTATCAACGTGATGCGGCGCATAACGCATCAATTCACCAAACTTGGTGTCATATTCCTCCACGGTCATCTCTCCTTGCTCAAGTAGAAAGAATTCAACCTCTCGATCCTTTCGGTATAGCTTGGGCACAAACTTCTCGTATAGTGCCGCCTTGAAATCTTCCCAATCTAATTGTTGACGTGCAGCTGGTGCCAGAGACTTAACATACGTCTCCCACCAACGATCCGCCTTGTCTTTCAGCTGATATGTCATACAGTTAACTTTTTCCGATTCCGAGCACTGTATGAGTCGAAATAGCTTCTCCAGTTCACGGATCCACTCCTCAACAGTGGTAGGACCTTCTGTCCCATCGAAGATCGGGGGTTGTTGTTTGCGGAATGTCTCCACAAGTGTGAGAGTAGTGGTGGTGTGCACCTTCTCTAGTGAGAGGTGATGGTCAAGTTCTTCGATAGATATGCTCTTTTTGTCCGTTAGTGTTTTGTAGCCTGAAATTGTCTCAAATATGGGAACCTCTTCTAATAATGGAATCTCATCAACGTCCTGTGGGTGGGCCCTTCCTCGGCCTCTTCCTTTTCCTCGGCCTCGGCCTCTGCCGTGACCTCGTCCTCTTCCCACAGTTTCCATATTCCCTGGCATTCTGCAATACCATAATCAGTTAGCGACGAATTAACTTATCCTTAGCAAAAAATGAACGACGTTGATCCTAAGATTGATACCTTCTCCAATCAACACCACATCAACAATATTCATCAACCAAAATCTCAGCAATTATACGAAGTAAACAAATCAACAGTCATAATAAAACATGCATATATATATATAGCGAATTCAGAAGTACAAAAAGTGATCGACCAAGGGAAGTCTCAGTGCCATCCTTAATAGTCTCTGACACTTTTGGCTCGCTAAAATATTAACTACCTGTGATGCCAACTACTATGATCGTCGCTTAAACATTAAATTGGAAAAGCACATACAGTAAAACGTGCTAGTTCCCTAAAATATCATTACACCATCAACATAACTCTTTAAATAAAAATTCCTCATGCTCTTCTAACTTCGCGTACTTCTCCGACTGTCTTCACTTGTTAATTGGTAGACCTCCGTAACCCAGGTGCACAATTATTGGCATAGTGTCCAATTCCCCCACAGTTAAAGCACCTGATTGCTCCTCTCCGACATTCCCCAGTGTGCTTTTTCCCGCACCTATTACACTTTTGTTGACCCACACCTCTTTGTCTCTTCTGATTCTTTGACTTTTGCTGATGGGGTCGTAGATGTTCTTCCTGCTTCCTTTTCGGTGCATGTGACGAAAATGCGTAGGATTCTGGTGGCAACACCTCTAACATTGCAGGCACCTGGATGTTCCCGCGGAGACTGAGGGGTGGATGTCCCAGTGCAATGACCCTATGGATAAGCTCAGCTATAAAGGGTCGGAAATTTCCAACACGCTCTCGAGTATCTGGGCGACAGTAGCTGTGTGTGGAAGCCAACCCCAAAACCCATGGGGCCCACCTGTCAGGAACTAATTCCATTGTCCTATCCATTGCCTCGTATCCACTGACTCCCAAATGCTCCACTCTCTCCCATTCAGTTAGATACGCCACTAAGGCTGAAGCGAATCCTTCTTCGAAAAAATTGGGGTGAGCACGAAATTGACGAACTAAAATATCTTCAGCAGTTTCCATCTGTCACGACAATAAACTGTTAGTACCCAACAAATATAATAATACGAACACCACATTCCCTATGCCAATATCCATGATTTTGTCATAGTGACATTATTGTCCTTCAACAGACCATGCCAAAGTTCTTTCGAATCCTCGTACTTACACATTGACTCACTTCGAGTCTAATTACATCCGTCAAGCTTACCGTGTGCATTTTGCACGCTCAACCCCCTAAATCACTCTCTTAATCCTCAGTCAAACTAACTCGGACTATTGTACTTATCAATCAAGAAACTTTCAGTTTCTACTCCACCAAAATCAAGTATCTACTTTCAGTCAACCATAGGTGTTGTGAAACGGCACCCTCTACAACTCCAACCAACATCAACTTAACCAAGACTACAAGTAACCATTAGTTCACCAAATTAGCACTTTTTCAAAGCCGTCGATTAGTCAGTCAGTTCCTGATCCATCCTCATCTAACTTCCAAGGTTAACACCATATTCCTTTAAACAGCTCAACTCTCAAAATAACGCATCTTTTAAGCAATAACACAAAAATTTACACTGTTTGCATAACACATTTTCTTTTCAAAATCAATATTTTGAAATCACAATTCCAAAGGCCACCTCACTGGTGCCAAAACCAAACAATTTCGTCAAAATTTTCCATAACCACGGAATTTCCTCACAACACAACATCAATCACTTTCTTTCAACACGTCGAGCATACTTTTTCATCAACACCTTCAACCACTTCTCCCTTCAACACATGAGCTCAAATCAACTTCAAGTCACTTTCAATCCATATACATAATTACTTCAACGAATTCAGTCACAATCAACATTGTGCTATCTTTTCAAAATCTCATTTAACTTCAAAACATTTTAAGTGACTCAATCACTAAACAATCTTGCAAGCAGGTAACTTTTAAAACTTTCAAAACATACCTCAGGTCACGTAAGATGGAGTAGGGTGTAAAATACGAGCAGTCCCTTCAATCAACTTTTAAAACCAAAAAGTTTAAAACACTTGAAGTTTTCGAAGCGGTTTCAAACCAGTTTCAAAGTAGTTTAAGAATAGTTTCAAAACAATTTCATAATAGTTTTAAAAACCTAAGGCTCTGATACCACTTTTGTAACGCCCCCAACTGGCCTTCCCAACTTTGGGGCGCGCTACAGTCGTGGTCGATAGTTTTCAATCATTTTCATAAACTAAAACAGCAGAAGACTTGTAATTAAATGATAAAGAAGTTAAAGAACATACAATTATTTTCTCAAAACGTTCAAAACAAGGGAAGGAAAAGGTTTCAGAGCGCGGTGCAGCAGTGTGTGTAGCGTAGTGGAGATATGCATATGAAGATGCATATATCAGGATCTATTTATAAAAATCTTTGCAAAAACATCTGCATCGTCTTTACACCGCCGTTCCTCCATCCTCGCTACTTAACCTGCGTATTTTAGAAACAATACGAGGGGCTGAGTCCTAATGTACCCCATGGAGACATGCCCGAAAACATACATATTATATATGAAAGCTATGCCAACACACACAGATAAACACGGGGTTTTGTTGAAAAGTACCGTGTTATCTAAAACATTTTAATTTGCTGCAGCTATCTACCATGCTACCATATCTGTTTAACGTTGTAACTGGAAGTTGGCCTACTTTCGAGTTACGATGAATAGCTGAGAATGGACTAACCACTCTACCCACTATCATCAATTAGTGCACTAGTCTCAGTATGTCACCTTGAGACCCGATCGATTTAAGAAAGAAAAGAAATACACAACCTTATCCCCCTAGGGCTTCAGTACTCCAGCTGAACAGCCCGAGCTCATAAACAAAGTAAGGTTGCTAGCCTTCAATAACTGATTCATAAGACTAGCTCAAGTACGTAAAGTACTTGGTTCTCATCTTAGTGATTGGACTCTCTGATGATAGCGGTCAACAGAGGGACAGATATATGATAACATAAAACATTTTAGGCATAGTCAATCAATTTAAAACAAAGCATTTTCACACACATTTTAGAAACTGAGCACAAGGCTCGAAAAGGCATTTTACTTTTACTGAAAATAGTCCCCACCTGTGTTTTGCTTACTGTATAAAAAGATGATCTGGTTATTCGTGCAGATTGAGCTGTGTCCTCTTTAACTTTAAATCCCCTTCAAAATAATCACAATAATAACACAACTAGTTAGGATGGATAATCTAAGTATTCCTATCAGCCCTGACTGATAATACTAGATGAAATTAGGACTTAGGACCGACATCTAATCGAAATTTCCCAAACAACACTTCACATGCTTGTTCAACAAAACAACTCAATCTCTAAGGTTCGATAACACCAACCAATACCCTCTTTGTACTCATAACATGCTTTTTCTAACCTTATTTCAAACTCATAAATCGACACAAACTCAAAACGGATTAAGATCGGACGATAAATCAAATTTTCTCTCCTCTGAACACCTGTGTCGACTGACAGGGCTCTGTGTCGGTCGACACAGCCCCTGTCGACACAGCAGGCAAGTCGACAACTTCTCGGTCGATTTCTCCTCTGTCGGACGTCCCTGCCGATCGACACATACCCTGTCGATCGACAGGAGTGTGTCGATTTCTTTCCTCTGTCGGACATTCCTGTCGATCGACACACATCCTGTCGACCGACAGGAGTGTGTTGATCTCCTTCCTTTGTCGAGTAGCCTCCGTGTCGATCGACACACTTTCTGTCGATCGACACGGGTCGTCTTCTCCAAGATCCTTCGCGAGTTGAACTTGCAACCTCCGATAACTCACCAAAAACACACATGTAGGACCATCTAACCACCCTAGCATGCTCCTCACTCATCCTAGACCACGAAACATGCTTCGAAGCAAGGAATATGAGCTAAAAACGAGGGAAAGGAGAGCTCACCGGAATCCTCTCTTCTTGCGGTAGCGGCGCACTTTTCCGACGGTCAGACTCAAAGCTCTCGGTCCCAAACAACTCCCTACGACATGAGGAACGTCAACAATTGCCAAAATCTCGGTTAAATCCCTGATTCAAAGAGTTCTAAAATCCAAAACCCAAAATCAAACAAGTCCGACGGCCTACCTTCTCTCTACGATATCTCCCTCAATACTTCACCTCACGACTTCCACTTTAGCTCGAATTGAAGCTGGAAGAGAGGGCTTTCTAACGGCGGTGGTCTCACAGTCTGGGACGGCCGGAGTTCGCCGGAATTTGGCCGGGAAGTAGGGTTGTCGGGAGGGGTGGTCTGGAATGGAGCAGCTCTCAATTCTCTCTCTCTCTTCGCTTAATAATAGGGTAAGGTGGAAATGAAGGATTAATGAGTATAAAACTCATACATTATATCATAATTTAATATTTCTCATATACCTATATATAAATATGTATATAACTATGTATACCAATGCCAATATTCTCAAAATTTCAAATTACTCTCCAAAATAATATACATTACACCATAACTCAATTCCATCAATTAATCCATCTCTCAAATTCTAGTTAAACCTTGAAAATCCTCCAAACTTCATAAATAAATCCAAGTTCTATTAATGAAATCCGATTACTCAATCGCGGTAAAATAGGATCGAAAATTCTCCATATAAAATAAATACCCAAAAATTAGGGAAGAATTCTCTTTATTAAATCGAATAAGCATTTCAATAGCTTAATTTCATGCTAGGTATTACATCTAATCCATCCATATTTAATTATTAACGGTCCAGATTTAATTTTTTATTTAATTAATTACTTTTTTATTAATATTTTAGGGTATTATGGGTATTATAATTTTTAATTATTTCATACCATAACTTTTTGCATGATTTTCTCTCAATTTATTTTATCAAATCTTTCTCTTCCATAATTCTTTTCAGTCGATGCCGCCCATTCTCTATTCTCCTTCTTCTCTCCCCTCCAATTTTTTCCAAGAAATTCAAGAAAACTCCTTCTTCTCCACCACCATGAGCCTGGTTCCACCGGATTCCACCCTCAACCACCTGCTGTGAGCGCGCCACACCGGATCGCAGCCTTCCTCCGCCGTGTGAGCGCGGTGTATTGTGTGATTTGGGGATTTCCTCAGTTTGGGCGATCGACGTTTTGTACGAGTTGGGAATTTTCAGATTTCTTTCGAATTAATTCTGGAAATTTCGATCGTTAGCCCGTGCGATCAACGTTAACTTCAAATTTGCCCTGAATTTCGTGCGATTTGAGGCTTTTCGACTCTTGGTCGATTGAAATCTGGATTTGGCCAAATTATTGTCTTCGAAATTTGGAAAATCAATTAATTGTTGTTACTGTTCGAATTGAGTCTTGGAATTTCTGATTTCTGATTTCTTGGTTGAATTCGAATTTCTGATTCTTGGTTAAATTCGAAATTTTAGTGTATAATTTCATTAAAAAATATGCAATTATTCCGCCTATAAACATGCATAAATAGAACATATTTATTGCAATATTTTATGAGTATTGCTTGTATTTGTCGCATGATATTTCTGTTTTTTTCTTGTCTTTAGTAAAGTTGCTACTGTCACGAAATATGCAGTAATTACGTTTGTAATATTGCACATGATTTTCATAATAATAGCAATGATATTAATTTGCTTTTAAAAAATCTAAATTTACTTTTTTTGTGTAGTTGTATGGATCCGTGAATTAGACATTAAATTACTGCAAATGATTATATCCTTTACTGCAACTAAATTGTATAAAAAAATTAATTTTTTATTGATAAAAAGTTGAATTTTGTTTATGATCTTTTAAAATTACTTAATATTTAAAATCCCAAAGAACATAAAAATTGATTTGAAATTCGAAAATTTAGTGATCCAATCCTATAAAATTAGGAAGTAAATATTAGCTAATTTTGAAATATATTATTTTAGGAATCAAATTCCACGAAATCAGGGGGGAAATCCTGTAAATATTATTTTAATTACAAAAAAAATAACTACATATGCAACTTTGATCTCCTAAAAATTGCAATTTTTTAATCTAAATTATGCAACAAATCAAAATACTGCAATTTTTTAGAAAATTCTGAAGAAAATGAAATTAATTTTGAAATACTATAATTCAGAGAAGCAATCCCATTAAATTAGAAAACAAATATAATTTAATTTTGAAATGACGTATTTTAGAAATCAAATTCCACAAAATTACGGGTGAAAATCGTGCATATATAATTTTGATTTTAAAAAAATCACGTAATGCAACTTCTTCCTCTTAATATTGCAACTTTTATCTCTTAATACTGCAGCGAATTCGATAAAATTATGCAGTAAATTTTTAAGATAACTGCCCCATTAATTCTGGATCTCGTCCCATATTTAATTTAAAACTGTTCCGAAATTTTAGCAAATTAAATCGTGGGTAAGATATGGGGAGCTGCAAATTTACCATGTAACCCTTTTATGCAACTTTTTTGTTCTTTTATTGCACCGAATTTTTTCAGTTTCAAAAATAAATCTGGCACGTTAATAGTATTAATCAAAGGTTAAGATCAAGTCTTATTTCACATCTAAGAGGTAGTTTCCACTTTAATGCACCCCTATATATATATATATATATATATATATATATATATATTTATATATGTTATTATTAGATAATTTAATATAATATATTTGTTTCGATGAACGTAATGATTCAAACACTACAATTCTATCTACATAAAATTAGTATACTCTTTAGGCTTCGGACATTCTCGACTCTTAATATTTATTACACTAATTTATATTAAATATATAATAACTGGTAAAGAATTATAATATTAACAAAATAAATAATAATTAAGTTTTTTATTGGAACGATAAATATGTTTTGACATCATATAATAATAACATAAAATAAAATGGTTGAAGGAAAAATTAAAACTTAAAATACAATTAATAATGAGAGCAAAATCTAAATACCTACTTTCAATAGATAAATAAGTTTAAAAGGCAGTGTTTTAAATACTCGCTCCGTCCCGTCATATTAGGCACGGAGGGAATTGGCACAATAACCAAGGTTAAAAAAATGATTAGTGAATAAAATATTGTTAAAATAATGCTAATAACAAGATTAAAAAAGAAAGGACAGTCAAATCATGCCCTATATTTAAATAAGAGCTGTTGAAATCTGTTTTTGGAGCCAAAAAATTCAAACTTAATGTTGTTTTCATACAAATATCCCCCTAATCAACTCCTATAAATACACTTGCTATTCATCTCCAAAAACAGACACAAATTGTTCATACAAAATGGGGAAGAACTCAGACATTTCAGAGAATACAAAAGCAGAAATTGTTCTTTTCTTGTTGGAAAAATCAAGAGACAACAAGCCACAAAGGGGGGTTGTTAATGAAGCTGCAACACACTTTAATGTCTCCAGAACCACAATTTCAAGGATCTGGAAAGCTGCAAAAGAAGCAAAAACAAGAGGTGAAGCATTACATTTGATAGGGAAAAGACATGCTAGAATCAGAAAGCTCAAACATGAGGTAAATAATGAGCAAATTATTGCAGTCAATTTTAAGAAAAGAGGTTCAATAAGGGCACTTGCTGATAGCGTAAGCATTCCTAAGTCTACTGTGGGAAGATAGGCTAAAATGAACCTGATCAGAGAACACACAAATGCAATTAAACCATGTTTGATAGCTCCAAACAAACTCTCACGATTGAGGTACAGTTTACAAGCCCTAGCATATGACAATGTTTCGAAGAAGATTAAATTCAAGCCAATGGAGAATAGTGTTCACATAGATGAAAAATGATTTTACTTAACCAAAAATACACATAGATACTACCTGACACAATCAGAAAGTGAGCCACATAGGACATGCAAGAGAAAGAAATTTATTCCTAAGTTGATGTTCATGTGTGCTGTCAGTAGGCCAATATTTTCAGATCAGGGCAGTGTGATTCTTGATGGTAAAATAGGGATGTGGCCATTTGTTGAAGAGGTTGCAGCTAAAAGAAGCAGCAAGAAAAGAGCTGCTGGTACACTGGAGCTCAAACCAATTCAATCTATCACTAAAGAAGTGATAAAAGCTTGCCTAATGAATAATGTAAGTAGTTCAGGTTTAA
This sequence comes from Plectranthus barbatus, assembly GCA_026898455.1. Lineage (NCBI taxonomy): Eukaryota > Viridiplantae > Streptophyta > Magnoliopsida > Lamiales > Lamiaceae > Plectranthus > Plectranthus barbatus. The sequence continues at coordinate 11,900 of JAPKLW010004656.1, forward strand.
ACAAGGTCTAATTTATTGATTGTTCATGATGCTAATGAATGCAAATGTATTTTTAGGTTCTTCCAGCAATAAAGAATAGGTGGCCTACATGTTTAAGTAAAAGAATATTCATTCAGCAAGACAATGCAAGGCCCCATATCACAAATGCAGATGAAGAATTTCAAACAGCAGGAAATTCAGATGGGTTTAACATTCAATTGGTGCAACAACCTCCTAATTCTCCTTATTTAAATGTCAATGATTTGGGATTTTTTAGGGCAATTCAAAGCTTGTAGCAGCAACAAGCATGTGAAAATGCAAGTGAGCTACTAAATGCAGTGATAACAAGTTTCAACAACCTTGAAGCAATGACACTAAATAAGGTGTTTCTATTCTTACAAGCTTGTTTGATAGAGATAATGAAAGTGAAGGGTTGCAAAAATTATAAGCTGCCACAAATGAAGAAGGATGCATTATTGATGCAAAATGCTTTACCCACAGATTTAGAGATACCAACGGAGTTAGTTAAAGAATGCCTAGATTACTTAAATGAAGCTGGGCATGAAGCAAATGACATAGAAGGTCTCATTACATATTTGGGGATTGCATTTTCTTTATTGTAAAGCATAGAAAGGAAAATGGTTTAGTGCAGTTATGTTTGATTTTTGTAAAGCATATGTGCAGCTGTGTTGTGATTTTTGTAAAGCATATGGGATTTTTGAATGCAAAACATAGACTATGACATGCAATCTTACACATATAAACCTATACAGTCTGAAGAAACCACTTCAAACATGGTGTCACACATTTCAAACATAAAGTTTATCATGAATGTGTTAAGGTTTACAAGTTTGTGTGAGCAATGTTTAATCATTTCAGGACTTCACCTATTTTCCCACAGTAGACATTGAATCAGCAATAGAACAAGCATTTTCTAGTTCAACCAACAATAGAACCAACACTTAAAAACAACAAATAGAACCAGCAAGGGAACCAGCACATAGGACCAGCAATAGCCGAAGCAATAGAACCAGCAATTTCTAGTTCAACTAACAATAGAACCAGCAATTTCTACTTCAACCAACAATAGAACCAGCACATAAAAATAGCAAATAGAACCAGCAATAGCCGAAGCAATAGAATTAGCAATTTCTACTTCAAACAACAATAGAACCAGCACATAAAACCAGCAATCGAACCAATAATAGCCGAAATAATAGAACCAGGGATAGAACTAGCAACACAACCAGCAAATAGAAAGAGCAATAGAACCACTCATGGCCGAAAAAGCTGAGCAGAAAGGTAAAAAAAGAGAGAGAAATCACTGAATATTTGGGAACTGAATAGCCCAAAATAGCCGAACTACAACCAACACCTTCTCCTTTGGAAAAGCCAACAAGTGTGCTTCCATCAGCAGCCACTCCGCCTCCGCATCAAAGTTGAGCTCCGTCTCCTCTGGACCGCTCATCACAGTATCGCACTCTGGCCCGCTCAACACCGTCGCTCTGTTCAGGCAGGATGCATCACCGTCGAGCCACCACGCCGTCGAGTCTGCGGCGGCAACAAACCCATCACCTGCATGTGTCACCATCGGGCGAGCGGCGAGCAGACTCCGCTCATAAGCAACAAACCCATCGCCTGAACGCGTGCCAGAGTCATGTTCGGAGTGGTGTTTGGAGTCATCTCCTGCACGCATTTCCGTCGAGGCAGCGGCGGCAACAACTCCACCATCGTCAATAGGTGAGGGATCGCCGCCTGCACGCAGAATCGAGGGGCAGGGATCTTGAGGTGTCATCATCGCGGCTTTGGGGAGAGGCAAGAGAGGTGTCATCATCACGGTGGAGAGATGCGACGGTGAATCAGAGGATTTGAGAGGAGGGCGGCGGAGGAATTAGGGTTCGGGAGAGAGATGAAGTAGAAAGGGGGGTGCGGCGCAGAAAGGGGGATCGGTATAGATTAACTATTTTCAAGGCTCCAGGCAAGAACGCTTGTCGGCCGATTTCGAGATCTCAAAATCTATGATTTTGAGATATCGACATTGTACATCACATTACAATGCCCAACGGATAGTTCAAAATCCGGATTGTCTCTAAACGGCTCTTTTCACCAACCCTTCCTCACGTCGTCTATAAATAGATGAAGGCATTCTCAGAGGAAAGTTTACGATTACAGAATCACAATTGCGTATAACGATTAAAAATAGATATACGACATACACTACGTACGACAAAGCTACAGACTTCAGCTAGTGAAAACTGAAGATATCATAAGCGTTATCTCCGAACAGAGACTCGCCGAGTTCTTCTTTCCCGTTCGACGCTATTCTCAAATAGCTTACCGTATCTTATCTCCAGACATGAGACTCTAAGCTTCTCAGCTAGGGTTTTTCTTTTGGTGCTCTTTCTCTCCAAGAAAGACCACAGTTGTTGCAGCTATGTTCAGGTTGTAACTATTACGGGCATCTGCCGCAAGTTCGAAGAGTTCCGGGAAGAACTTAAAAGCTTCCAACTTCTAGAGGAGGAGGCAGCGTGGTGTGTCCACACTCCCGATCTGAGTGTCGAAGGAGAGCGAGACCTTGGGCGAGTGAGCAAGTGGACTGGTGGACACAGACATTCACCAGCTTGCGATAGATCGTGCAGATAAATTTTAATCCTAAGGCTAGTATATTCCAGGCTACTGCCTGAAGAGAGTACGCAGGACAGTTGTCCGAATCTCTATAAATTTTTGCGTCATTTACTGTTTTATTTTATTCTGCAAGGATTTAAAACTCAACATCATCTCATGTTGTAGTATAACCAAACTTGGTAATAATCCAACTCGCAGACAACAAGCTTTTCAAAGAACCAAACTGGTTGATCACCACTAGTTTGTAAATTGCAAGAACTTGTTCTTTAATCTTCCGCTGCCCATATTCGATAAACTCTGATCTCGGAACCAACAGAAATCTTGCATTCATAAATAACAAAAAAAATAGATGAATTTTTTTTCCATCTAATTTTCATTATTAATCAGAGCAAGATTCCCAACCCAAATCAAAACTTGAAAATAAAATATTCGATAACATTCTAAAATATAACAAAGTTTTTGATGTTTTTATAACACATTGAGTGTTAGATGTAAGCGCGGCCATATTTTTAATTTTCAAATGTTGATTAAGTAGTTATTAATTATTTAAGATCAAAATAAACTAATAAAGATTTCTTATATTAATTTAAGATTAAAATAATATTTTTTATAAAAATATTGAAAATTAAAAATATAGTCTTGCTTAACTTCTTTCGTCGAATTTATTGTATATCATCTAAAGCTTTCTAAGTTATAGAAGTTGTAGAATATTCAATTTTCATGCTTTTCATTGGGATTGGAAATCTCTCTGTGATTAATAATAAGAAATATAGATGAATTTCTCATCTATATTTCTTATTATTAATTAATGGCGAGATTTCGAGCCCCAATAAAAGTATGAAAATAAAATATTCATAACATTCTAAAACATAATAAAGTTTTTTATGTTTATATAACACATTGGGTGTTAGATGTAAAGCGCAGCTATAATTTTAATTTTCAATTGTTATTTAGGTAGTTAATTAATTTATTTTATAATTTCTAGAAGAAAATTAATTGGCCGAATCGCCGGTTCGATAGTTCCAAACTATTAATCGTAACTGGCGGTTCAAGGTTCGAAACTGGAACTAGAACCGCTACAGTAGTGGGCCGGTTAAGGTTCCAAAATATTGAAATCGGAATTGGCATTTCCGAAGCGGAACCGGAACTTTGGCCATATCTAGAAAATACTTTTTAAAGAAGAGAGGGGGGGCAATGAAGGAAAATATTGAAGCAGGAAGTCGGAGGTAGGGGCGGCAATCTCTGACTCGACCCGACAACCCGACCTGAACCTAACACGAAATTAACGGGTTGGCTCAACCCATTTAAACGTTGGGTCAATTTTGGGTTGAACCCGCTAACCTAATTAAATTTTGGGTCAAATTCAGATCAGTCTCAGGTCGACCTACGTAACCCGAATAACCCGCAAAAGTAATTTATTATATTTACTATTTATATAAATTCGATAATACCAAAGCAAGTGGATTAAGCACAAAGCTTATAAAGATTAGAGTTTGCTTTACAAAATCAACGTTTCAAAAAGTTACATTTGTATTATTTTTTTTAGCATTATACATGTATTGTTTAAAAAAAAGATAAAATAGTGAAAACGTAATATTTTACAGAAAAATGACACATGTGATTTTGTTGAAATTGTGATTACTGATGACAGTGAAATGCAACACTATCTTCACGTTAAATTTATCAATCCAGGCTCTTTTCTAATCGCTCTAGTGAAAATCACTTACTCGTTTGAAGGTTCAAATAGCTAGGTAATCAATAGTCGTTGGTATTTATTTAACTAGGCAAATCAATAGAAACCAAACATAAATGTAACAAAGCAATAACCAAACATGTATTTAAACTCTCAAGCCACAACAATCGAGTAATTTGTGTAGGTAGATTAAGATATCACATTCAACAATAAGAAGATAGTGAGTGTTGATAGAATTCCTATTGTTCCTAGTTGAATCAAACTATGTTGTAAACCAAATTTTAATTCCTAGGAGGTTGAGCAATTGACCCTAAGCTCGTTAGTCCCTTGCTATGGTTAACTAACGGTAGATGACACTAGGAATTGCAAACAGCTACGTTATTAACCCCTAGATCACTCCCAATCGACCGTCAATTATCGCCCTACGACCTAGCACCGCACATGGATTGGAACTAAAATCGTAAGATTATACACTTATCACGACGATTCCACCCGCGTGTTGGCTGCAGCGTTCACGTCAACTACCTCAAAAGTTGGCTATTACCTACACCTAAGTGGTAAGGAACAAGCTCAAGTGCAAATCAATCCCTAAAGGAAAGTAAACAAGCAAATTTAATATCAACTCATTACAATATTCATTCTACAACACTCACTTATGAAATTAGTTCTTTATACCTTGAATTGAGTACAAAACAATAAGAGAAATGAGAGAATCCATTACAAAATTCAAAGGTCAAAGTGTGATCTTCTTTGATTGCCTTCCTTGTATCCAATCTACCCTTCTTGCTTCCTTAATCTTCACCAAGTTGAAGGAATTTGGCTTGAATCACCTTGAATGTGGATGGGGAATGGTTTGGAGATGGATCTAGAGAGAACTCTCGTGACGGTTATTGGAATTTTGACCAAAAGTTCTTTAAAAAGTTGAAAATCTCCCTTTTATAGGCGAGCAAATAGGGCCTCGGATCACCCGAGCCATCCATGGCTAGCCCGAGCCCGATGGAAACCGCAACAGCTGGAGAAAACCCGGTCTGGCTCGCTCGAGCCATTTTAGCTCGACCGAGCTTGCTCTCTGTTGGCATGGCTCGGTCGAGCCTGCCTTGCTCGGCCGAGCGAGCTCTCTGTCCAGCTCGGCTAGGCCGAGCCTGCTTTGCTCGGCTGGGCGGCTCCTCTGAACTCTGAAACTTTTCCTTTTCCTCATCTCGGGCGAGCCTAACCACCTTGGACTCCAAACTCGGGCGATTTGCCTCCAAAACTCCACCAAAAATGCTATAATATGCTCAAAACTCGTCCTACAATATTCAAAACACGAAAACACAAAAACACGACAAAAGAACAGCAAAAACATATGATATGAGGGTAAAATGGCCACAAACATGCACGCTCACACATAAAAAAATAGGTCATTTTACACACATATCATAATCCCCCAAACTTGAACCTTTGATTGTCCTCAATCAAAACAAAGTATAGCAATCGATAAACCTCATCAAACAACCTCATAGCTCATCTTAGTTATCTTGGCATGCCCTAATCAATCGAGATTATCACCTAACTTTGTGACACGGTTAATGCGAACGACTTGAACCACTCATCAATGTTGGATAAAAAAATGAAAGCACTCCCTTACATGTTTAGGGATCGATGAAATTTCACTCATTCACAAGATAATGAGCACAATTTCTATAGGCTTGAAACAATTCTCACCACTATACTACAACCAGTTGGCTCCTAAAATCAAGAAGGTCTTTGTTTTTGGTTATAACGTGGCTTACTAAAAGGTAGGTGGTTTTAGGCTAAAGTGACTAACTTCTCCATTTCCCAAAACCCCCAAACTTATTCTCTTCAATCCACTTCTAACCTCGAGGCTTTTTATTCACAACATTTCTTTCCCCCCCTTTTTTTTTCTTTCTTTCTTTTCTCACTTTTTCTTCCCTTCTTTTTTTTTTTTATTTTCTAACACCATCTTTCATTCATTCATGTTGCTTTTCTCTTTTTCTTTTTTTTCTCAAGCACCCAAAATTTTTGTTGGTGCCCAATTTTCTAGGTTTCACATCAATCCTTAAATTCATACTTAATTGCCTCAACAATTACAACACAAAAATACCAAACAATTTCCTACCGAACTCTCATCTCCGTATTCACCCTCATACACTCATTCCCCCAAAATTTGTCCTAATAATTTCAAAGAAAATTCACCATTTAAGCACAATCACGGGGGTCAAAGATATGAAAGGCAAAATAATATTCACAACCACCTTATACTCCCGGAGTGAAAGGTAGAACTAAGAATCGATGGCCTAATATCATTTTTTAGTTACCATACTCATGCCAAATAGATAGAGAATATATTCAAGTTCCAGATCTTGTGCTCTCAATCTTGCCACTCTCAAACGATAAAGATCTGACAATATCAAGGCCCAAATCTCACGACTTTTTGTCAAGTCCTAGGCATTAACCACACACAAAACTTGGCAATTCAAAAGTTCAACTAAAGCATGCCTTGACAACTAGATTCGCCCTATCATTGGTCAAGGTAAATCTCAAGCTTACTAAGTAAATCATGATTTAAATCTCAAATTCTCATTCGGGTTCATCACACACACACAAGCACACAACATCCTAATACAATCTACATGCCATAAAACAATTGAAATGAAGCTAAATGGTAGGAAAAATGATAGAAAGCGTTACCCATCGCCAGACACGATCAAACCGCTCTCCATGCCTTATTTGTACCTACTACAAATCAACACAACACCACCAAACTATTGAGCATAATCAAGCCAATGAAGCTCTCATATCCACCAATCTTACCACAATACCAATATATCAAGAAAAATAGAACATTATCCACTAGCACAACCATTCATACCAAACCATTAAACATAACCACAAACCAAAACCAAATGGAAAGAATTCAATCTCATGCAAGCTCGCAAATGATTCATCAACAACCATTTCATTAAAATAAAAGCAATCCAAACGTCATCCACACCCAAGGTAAAAGTAGATTAATATTATTATACAACCAAATCGAAAGACCAAATCATTCCAATTCAAACTAAACTAAGCTAGACTAATATAGAGATAAGGATAAAGAGAGAAGAGTGAACCAGAGAAGAGCACCGAATACCGACCAATCCCCCCAAACTTAGTCAAGTTAGACTAAGTTTGTAAAAAGGTAAACGGTGCGCTCTCACTCCCCCTAATCTGCTGGTGGTGGCTGACGAGTCCGGCGGGAGTATGGAATAGGCACACGGCTATGTAGCTCACGAACATCCTCCTGCAAGATCTGTACATTCCGGTCGATTCCATGGAACCTCAAAGCAATAGTGGCTTGATCCACCAAGTAACCCGACAGGAAAGTAGCAAAGTCATCATGTAGAGAATTCATCCGCACATCAAGACCCTGCAAGGAAGAAGATAAAGAATCTACCGTATCAATGGTCCTAGTGAGCATAGAAAGCATTTGCTGCTGCCATTCTGTAGCCGAAGTCTGCTGGAACTGTGAAGGAGCTCGGGTACTTGGGCCAGCATCCTGTAACTGACCCCGCTCTCTCAACTGTGCCAAAGAAGTGAAAAATCCATCGGGTGAAAGAACTCCAACAAAAGATTGGTAATCTTCAGAATCAAGTAACCAGTTAGAGTGATCTTCCAAATCTTTGACAGTAGTCAACCCATCACAAGGGAGTTCTAACACTCTGTCCCCAAACTTATAGTAATAACTATTACTACGAGGATCAGGCACAAGAAACCTCCCAGCAAGCAGAGAATGGGTGTCTAAATACACAGCAGGAGCAAAAGTACCCGTTAACTCCACACCAATTTTCACAAATATCGGAGTAATCATTCCACAGCTAAAAGTACTGGTTTTTGTACTCGGAACCCGACTTCATGCATCCATCAACATAGCCTCAAGAGAAAATTGAATTCCATTCATAAGAGCATAAAGCATATACAGTTCCGGCGTAATTACGTTACTAGACTCATACCTCCCACAAACAGAACCACCAACAGATTTTTGTATATACCGAATGACTGGATTCCTAATTGACGTGGCACGACAATTCTTAATATTAAAATTTTGGCTAGACAGAATACCGGAAATCTCTTCCCAAAAATCCCCCATTTTGACATTCTCATGCAAGAACACAAAATCGGGATCACACCCATAAATCTCATCAATTTGAGCACGTTGATAAAAGTACTCTTTACCTTTAAGTTTGAACTTCATTGACAATGGGATTCCCCCTGCACCCTTCATTATGGTGACCGAGGCCAAAAACTCCCGTGACAATTCCATGTAGCCGGGCCAATTTGCCGAAAGCAACTTCTTCCACCCTATGCCTTTGAGGAGACTCCATACGTCGTCTTTCAATTTCAAAGCCTTCAATGTCTCCTAGCTCAAATACTTGGTGCCAACAACTTGTCGCCTTGCCAAACTCTTGTATTTGGCAAACTCCTCGTCATCAAATCCTTTTGGGCGTCCGCTTGAAGAAGATTCACTCCGTGTGCATTTGCTAGCCATAATAGAAATTGAAGGTTGAGATAAGAACAATTCAATGCACTAGGATATAGAAGAAAATTTGAGAAGAGAAATATCGACCGAGATGCAAATGGGTCGAGCAATTGCTTGATCGAACTTATAAACTTGCGCGCGGCTCGGCCGAGCGAGGGGTCTGTCGCGCGAAACTGGGGCTTGTACAATTGGGCTCGGCCGAGCCTACCTCGCTCGGTCGAGCAAAGGCTCTGTCTCACGGCTCGATCCAGCTCGACCGAGCGCCCCTTGTTCTCGACTTTTTCACCCTCTTTTCGACATCATTCCGGTCACATCGCCTCCAACATTTCCAACCTTCATTCACATTGTCAAATGAGATTGTAGCACCACAAACAATTAAGAACCCTTCACATCAACAAACAACATTATTCAACCAAATCATAAACTAACAATTATTCAAATATACAAAGTAACGAAATTTTAAAAACATTGGGTTGCCTCCCAATAAGTGTTTTTTTAACGTCGATAGCTCGACGACCATACCTCACAGTAAATCATGATCAAAGGGTGCTGAACCCGAACTCTTACCTCAACTTATCACCACGTGATCCTTCGGGAAAAGAAGCTTCCTTCTTGTGCTTCGAGGTGGATCCGTATCCACTCGAGCTTTCTTCATTCGATTTTGATCAAGTACATCTTCATCCCCCGGATCTTTGTAGTCTTCATTCTCCTCACTCATAATTTTTAAGCCCGGATCAAGCACATCCTTCATCCGTTTCTTCTTTCCAGCTTTCTCAACTTCACTCGCATCTACATTCTTCGTAGGTAAAGAAAACACCACTTCCTTGCCACAACAACGGAATGTAAGTTCACCATGTTTCATATCAAATAAAGCATCGACCGTGTGCAAAAACAGTCTTCCGAAGATCAATTGAATACCCCCCTTGTTCTTCATATCCACAACAAGAAAATCACCCGGGAAGGTAAACGTCAAAACTTCCACATGAACATCTTCAACAACCCCCTTCGGGCAAATAGAGCATGGTTCGCCAATTGAAGCACTTGACTCATAGGTTTGAGGCTTCCAACTTCCAACTCCTTATACAAATCCCATGACATGATGTTGACGCTAGCTCTGGAATCACACAAGGCTTTCTCAATACAAGTATCACCAATTTTACATCCAATCACGAAACCTCCAGGATCCTCCTTTTTGCTAGCGATACTCTTCTCTTCAAGTTCACAAGTGTTACCATCCAAGATTTCTTCTCCTCCCACAAGTTTATCTAACATAGGCACTCGCTCAATCTCTTCCGGTAACGACATCTCTATGTCTCCTTTCTTCACATACTCAAAGAAATCCACATTCTCGGTTCGCTCATCATTCCTTGTTTCCTCCTTCTCTACTTCAACCTCCTTTACTTCTTCAACAACCACTTTCGACTCTTCTTCAACTTCCACCATTTCCACCTTAGGAGTCATTACTTCCAAATTTTCCTCCATCCTACTTTCACCTTCAACCATGTTACAACCTTTCTTTTGCACCACTTCCGTGTCACTTGGAAATTTCCCAGCTTGGTGCTTACCACTCAATTGCTTAGCAATCGAAGAAATTTGTAGTTGAATTTCTGCGAACATGCCATCATACTTCTCAAATCGCTTATCAATTTCTTCATTTGGATTTCTCCTCGGCTCTTGGTTAGCATACCTACTATTTCCCCCAGCATATCCCCCTTGACTACTACCTCCTCCTTCTAGTTGCAACGGAGAATAAAGAGCATTGTTCGGGTTTGCATATGAGAAATTGGGGTGAAATTGGTTAGATGGACGGTAATACATATTACCCGGCGGATTGTATTGAGAGCGACCATTGAACCCCATCATTTGATTAACAAAATTCACACTCTCCGGGTATGATTCTTCATGCTGAACCACCATCATGTCCTCATTTCTATTCCCCGAGGTAGATAGTGCATCAAGTTTCCTTTGCATGGCCGCTATTTGCTCTTTAAACTACTCACTTTCCTTAGCCTCGTTGATCGATTTTACCGATCGATAGTATTTCCATTCCTTAGGCCACTGAAAACTATTCTCGGCCATTTTCTCAATCGTTCTCCAAGCTTCTTCCTCTTCAAGGTCAAGGAATGCTCCACCCGAGGAAGCGTCCATTATCACTTTTGTTTCATAGTTTAGTCCCCCCATAGAATTGGCAAATCTGTTGACTCCGATAAAGTCCATGTCTTGGGCATTTACGTAAAAGTTCTCGGAACCTATCCCATGCTTCATATAGCGGTTCATCGTACCTTTACCCAAACGATGTTATATCCGCCCTTCTCTTCAACGTCAAACTTGGCGGAAAAAACTTGAATAAGAACTTTTCTCTCAACTCTTCCCAAGTGGCGATGTTGGATTTATCTAAACCTTCAAACCAATTTCTCGCACCATCCCTCAAGGAAAATGAGAATAACTGCAACCGTATTTGATCTTGGGGAACTTGGTTGATCTTTATGGTATCCGTAATTTCCAAAAATCGAGATATATGAAAATTCGGATCCTCAGTCACGTGCCCCCCAAATTGATTGTTTTGGATCATCTGGACCAATTGCGGCTTTATCTCAAATTGTGTAGCATTTACTCCTAACCGAAAACCTCCCGTTATCGGCTCCCATTGAGGTCGAAAAAGGTTTTGAAGTGGTCTCCTAGGACCATTCCTCTCATTGATCATAGCTTTCATCAACTCGAGTTATCTCTCCAACTCTTCAATCCTAACCGTGTCCTCTCCTTGGTTAGCCATATCAAACTCAATTTGAATATTTCCGCTTCTTTCTTGAAATTTCCTTTCCTCAAGCTCCCTAGCCTTTGATCGAGTGATCATAAACTACCTAGGAAAAATCAACAAAACCAATTACAAGTAAAACAATTCAACAAAAACAAACAAGAACAATTAGCAAACAAATGTTAGTAACAATATTCACACAAGCATTTCCTCAAACACCTAGCATACAATTCTTTAACTTTCAATAATTCCACTAGACCTACTAAAAGATTCCCCGGTAACGATGCCAAAAAAGGTGATGACGGTGAAATGCAACACTTTCTTCACGTTAAATTTATCAATCCAGGCTCTTTTCTATTCGCTATAGTGAAGATCACTTACTCGTTTGAAGGTTCAAATAGCTAGGTAATCAATAGTCGTTGGTATTTATTTAACTAGGCAAATCAATAGAAACCAAACATAAATGTAACAAAGCAATAACCAAACATGTATTTAAACTCTCAAGCCACAACAATCGAGTAATTTGTGTAGGAAGATTAAGATATCAAATTCGAAAATAAGAAGATAGTGAGTGTTGATAGAATTCCTATTGTTCCTAGTTGAATCAAACTATGTTGTAAACCAAATTTTAATTCCTTGGAGGTTGAGCAATTGACCCTAAGCTCGTTAGTCCCTTGCTACGGTGAACTAACGGTAGATGACACTATGAATTGCAAACAGCTACGTTATTAACCCCTAGATCACTCCCAATCGACCGTCAATTATCGCCCTACGACCTAGCACCGCACATGGATTGGAACTAAAATTATAAGATTATACACTTATCACGACAATTCCGCCCACGTGTTGGCTGCAGCGTTCACGTCAACTACCTCAAAAGCTGGCTATTACCTACACCTAAGAGGTAAGGAACAAGCTCAAGTGCAAATCAATCCCTCAAAGGAAAGTAAACAAGCAAATTTAATATCAGCTCATTACAATATTCATTCTACAACACTCACTTATGAAATTAGTTCTCCATACCTTGAATTGAGTACAAAACAATAAGAGAAATGAGAGAATCCATTACAAAATTCAAAGGTCAAAGTGTGATCTTCTTTGATTGCCTTCCTTGTATCCAATCTACCTTCCGTGCTTCCTTAATCTTCACCAAGTTGAAGGAATTTGGCTTGAATCACCTTGAATGTGGATGGGTAATGGTTAGGAGATGGATCTAGAGAGAACTCTCTTGACGGTTATTAAAATTTTGACCAAAAGTTCTTTAAAAAGTTGAAAATCTCCCTTTTATAGGCGAGCAAACAGGGCCTCGGATCGCCCGAGCCCCGCTGGAAACCGCAACAGCTGGAGAAAACCTGGTCTGGCACGCCCAGGCTGTTTTGGCCCGATCGAGCCTGCTCTCTGTTGGCATGGCTCGGTCGAGCCTGCCTTGCTCGGCCGAGCGGGCTCTCTGTCCAGCTCGGCTCGGCCGAGCCTGCTTCGCTCGGCCGGGCGGCTCTTCTGAACTCTGAAACTCTTCCTTTTCCTCATCTCGGGCGAGCCTAACCACCTTGGACTCCAAACTCGGGCGATTTGCCTCCAAACCTCCACCAAAAATGCTATAATATGCTCAAAACTCGTCCTACAACATTCAAAACACGAAAACACGACAAAAGAATAACAAAAACATATGATATGAGGGTAAAATGGCCACAAACATGCACGCTCACACATCGAAAAATAGGTCATTTTACACACATATCAATTACTGTTTATTAAAATATATGTATATGTTATAATATAAAAAAATATCCAGTAAAATAAAATTATAAATAAAATAAAATTGATGTGATGTGATGATTTACATCCGTGCTATGCGCGAATTAGATATATGATGTCTAATTTTATGATATATTAAGATAAAATTAACAAAATTATATATCTTAACATATTTAACGATTCTTTTTAACTATATTTAATTTTTATTCATTAATATTACATATATTATAATATAAATTATTTTCTATATTATACGTCAAACTATA
>JAPKLW010004657.1:0-25489 GCA_026898455.1 Plectranthus barbatus
GACACGTGGATACCTCTAGTGGTGGATTCGCGCTCCAGGACAAGTCATAATCGCTTGTGTTCTACGGAAGAAACTGTAACTTTTTCCATTTTATTCACGTTGAATCTCTACGCATGATATTAATTATAAATCTAGATCTGTTCGTTGATTAATTATTCCGCTGCGTTCATTAGATGAAATCAACGAAACCCAACACAAGTTGCCTCTCCAATTCCTCAATTCTCACCGTATCCTCACCACGGTTATCCATTTCAAACTCAAATTCAATATTATCTCTCCTTTGTCGAAACTTCCTCTCTTCAAGCTCACGAGCTTTTGATCTAGTTATCATATACTACCTACAAATTCCACAAGAGACAATTAAAAAACCAATTCAAATCAACAAACAAACAAAGCAAGAACAAATATTACACAAGAACTAAATTTCATACAAACAAATGATCAAACACCTAACATACAATATCCACACTTTCAACAATATCTATAGACCTACTAAAAAGAATCCCCGACAACGGTGCCAAAAACTTGATATCGTGTAAAAACAACACTTAGTCAATTTAAAGTTTATCAATTCAAGGTTCTTTTCAACTTCGCCCGATAGAATACTCCCTACTTGTATGGAATGTTTGTAGTAAGGAAAAATTTAAATCGTTGAGTTTTTTCTATTAGCTAGGCAAAAACAATAACTAAGCTAAGCATAAATGAAGTAAACACAATAGCAATCATATTGAATAGAAACTTTTTTAAAACAACCAATCAAGCTTTCCAAACTAGGTAGAACAAGTAACAAGTTCAATCAAATGAGATAATAGTGAGTGTTGTGTGGGAACCTAATGTGTTCAACTTAGATCGAATTGTGATGTAAACTCAATTTAATTCCTATGAGATTGAGCAATCCACTCTAAGGTAGCTAACCCTTTGTCACGGCGAATTAACCGTAGATGATCCTAGTAATCTCAAACAGTCATGTTATCGATTCCTAGTCCACTCCTTCTAGAACGTAGATTATTGCCCTATGACCTATTTCCGCACATGGATTGGATTTAGAATCATATGAATTCACACTATTCGCGACAATTCCACCCGCGTGTTGGCTGCAATGTTCACGTCAAAATCTACCTACGTTGGCTATTACCTGCACCTAGGTGATTGGGGATAAGATCTAGTGTGATTCAAGCTCTCATAGGAAGGTAAACATTCAATATTCAATCTCAATTTCACACATTATCAATCCAAACAACACTCACAAGGAATTTAGTTCTCCATACCTTCCAAATTGTTCAATACAAGATAAAATGAAAGACAATTCATTACAAACTTGAAAGGTGAATTGATTTCTTCCCCAATTGTTGCCCTTGCACTTGATCTACCCTTGCTCTTCTCTAATCTCCACCAATTTGTTATAGATCTTCCTCTTGATCCACTAGGATTGGAATGGAATGAGGATGAAAGATGGAATTTGGGAGAATTTCTAACTTGATCTAATGAAATTTTGGCAAAAGTTCTCTAAAAACTCGGAATTCCCCCTTTTATAAACGAGCAAACAGAGCCTCGGATCGCCTGGGATAGCTCAGAAACTGAAATAACCGCCAAGATTCGTTATGTATCGGCCGAGCGAGCTCTCTGAAGGTTGTGGCTCGGCCGAGCACTGTAGGACCGACCGAGCGAGCCCTCTGTCCGTCGTGGCTCGACCGAGCCAGCTCAGCTCGACCGAGCCTGCCCTCTGAAAACCGGATTGTTCTGTTTCTGCTCTGCTCAGTTGAGCCTGGCTTCCTTTGCTTCCTAGCTCGGGCGATTTTCCTCCAAAACTAAGCCGAAAATGTTGCTTTATGCTCAAAACTCAACCTACACCATCCAAAACACAAAAATACGAAAACACAACAAAAGAACAACAAAAACATATGATATGAGAGTAAAATGACCACAAACATGCACGCTCACACATCGAAATATAGGTCATTTTACGCACATATCAATAGTCAACAAGGAAACATGAGTTCATAATGAAAAATGACAATGGTAAAGTTATTTTGGAAGACATGAATTCACAATATGCATAAGTAATAGGATTACGAAGTGAATCGCTAAAAGATATGCACTATTGATGATCAAATCATATCATATGAATGTAAATTTAGTTGAGAGGATTCTCTAAACTTCATATGTGGTATTAATAGAACACAAGAATGAGCACCATATTATGATATTTTGATTAAATATTTTAAAGAGTTGATGAAGGTGATAGATTGAGTGTTAAAATCTTAAGCGAATAGAAAATCAAGTTACAGATCAAACAACTCAAGCTTCAAATTTAATAGGTGTAAAGTATATGTCAATGCATATGATTAAATATGATATAACAAATACTCCTTCAGTCCCACATCAATTGTCCCTCTTTCTTTTTTCGTCAATCTCATTTAATTGTCTTCTTATCTAAAATGAAAAATTAATACACTCACTAATAAAATTATAATTTACTCTATCTCTACACACCTTGGTTAATGTGCCAAAACAAATGGGAAAATTTATATGGGACGGAGGTAGTAATTTTTATGATTATATCATTTATGAAAGATTTGGTTTTAAAAAATAGATAGAGAAAGAGAAATGAAGGTTACAAGTTCAAAAAATTGTGGCAATAAAATATTGAAAATTACCTCATACTATAATGAAAATATTTTACATTAAAAATTATATATTATAAAGTAAAACTCATTCATATTAAAAAAAGTACGTAAATATTGTTTTGAATTCTAAGCTATTATGAAAAGCTGATAAAATAAGATTTAAAAAATTAATCAAAATAAATAAAATGAATGTAAATATAATATCATATATATATATATATATATATATATATATATATATATATATATACCATATATGTTGTATATGTTAACATATAACTTTATGGTTTAAACAATTTCATATATTTATTTAAACTTAAAAAAAATAAACTAATATTATTTTAATACAAATAATTAAAATTTCACGGATCACGTGGGTGCAATACTAGTATTTATTTATGATATTTACAGTTCACACAACTAACAATAACAGACGTTTTAATACCCACCAATAATTTCATAATGCATAAATTATATTTAACTACCAAAAGATATATGTGCTATATATCTCCTATCAAGTACATAAACCAAATCGAATCTCCATTTATTAAGTTATCAATCTTTTTTATCAAAATCTATAGAAGTTATATTTATATATATTCGTTCATGTATTACTCCAATTAATTTTAACAAAAATTAAACATGAAACACAACGCCTGTTATCTATTTCCCGCTCATGGTTAAAAAAGTCTTGCACGATATACATGTCATTCTTAGCCCATCTTTTATTAGAGATTGATTCTAAACGCAGAAATCATACACATTTTTACTTACCATAATCTCTTTTAAAATAAGATTACAATTATATCTTTATAACCTCAATTTAATAATTTTAATTAAAAAAGAAATCCAAAACAAAAATTGCGTATCTCTTCGTTGCAATGAAGATTGTAAATCTGTGGCAATTTCAGGAGCATGTCTGATATTGTCCTCAGAGGAAGTTTGGTATTTCTAGTAGGCTTATTTGATTTTTTTTCTCTATTTGGTATTCCCACGAACTTGAATTCTTTTATCAACTCAAAATGGTGCCCTCGGTCTCTTTTGGCTGCTCAGGCCTTGCACAAGCTCATTTTTATGTGATTGTTACAGTTTCCAATTTTTTTTTTTATAACCTGAATTGAAATGTGGCCATAAGTTTTTAAAATTAAAATTTAAAATTAAAGGTTATAAGGATATAATTATAATATTTTTATAAAATTTGTTATGTTAAGAAAAAATATAGTTGCGTAGGTAGTTGAACAGTTGCGAGTCGACCCATTTTTCTAAAATTTGAATTTTAAAATTCAAAGCAACTTTTAAGTAAAAAAAAATAATGGTATGTGAAAGAATTTAGTCTCGAGTTTACTACTGACATCGAGGTGTTAAAGTGTTCAACCCTCCAGAATTCAATATGTCTGACTAACAGAGTAATGTTAAACAAAATGTCAGAGAAGTCAATGTTTGACACATTCTAAGTTTAACATGCAGCGGAATTTTAACGCAGACACAAAGAATTATTTTTCACGAGTCTAGAGTTTCTAAACTCGTGAGAGCCTCACGGCCAAAAACAGATTTTACTATAATAATGAAGTTCACACAACAAAATCGAAATAATAAATATCCAAACCTCTTCTCGGTTCACTCCCTCGAAGAAACTTGAATTTACATAGAAGTAGAGACTACAACTATGAAAAAACCGTATTTACGAACTAACGATTCAATCCTCAAAACTCTTCTACCGTTGGATTCACTCTCCGAATGTAGGATCCTTCTTCGGCTTGAATGGTTTCGCTAGTTGAACGAACGGTGAACGCTTGTTGAAAGGTCGGAACGCCTTGTATAATATATATCGATGAATAGTATAGGTCGTCCGCCTTCTCTTCGCACCACAGGAGTTGGAACGCCTTGTATAATGTATCTTTATGAATAAATTAGGTCGTCCACTTTATTTGTGCACCCCAGCACCCTTTATATAGGCGTAGATGAATGAATCCTTGTGTAGATATGAATGCATCCTCGTGTACATATGATTATCCTCATGTAGATATGATTTGCCTCGTGTAGATATGGTTAGCCTCGTCCTTGATATGTATATCTGCATAAATATCTCAACCGCACACACTAGAGAAAGATATGTCAAAGATATGTTAAAGATATGAAAAAGATATGTTAAAGATTTGAATTTATCTCTAAAGATTAGGAAGTAAATATATTCAAATATATCCAAAATTCAAATCTAATTGTTCCTAAATCTTTATAAAATATATACCTTTCCTAGAATAAACTGAATATACGAAAATAATTAAATACGAAAAAATATGGAATGATAAGATTAACTCAGCAAAGTCTAACACGTAGATGTCAAACATTTATAGGTGTTAAACATAATCATTGACTCAGTCAATTCTAACACCACCAATGTTAAACATAGATGTGTTATACTTTGCATCTTCAGTATGAAACTGTAATTTTGCAAATCTAACCACATATCATCCCGCCGATGCCGATGAAATCTGATCCATTTATGATTCCCATCTTTATCCGCATCAAAGATGGATAGCTTTAATTGTTAGCAAAATAAATATGGGAAAGTCTTGGGTTAGGCAGGCCTAAACGATTTAGGCGGGTTTTATCCATTAACCCAAGCCCAAATTCATATAATATACCTTAATTGGGATTAATAAACCCTATTTGGGATGGGTCAACTCATTTGGATAGGATAAAATCCGCCTAAACCGTTTAGGCCTGCCTAACGCAAGTTTTTGCCAATAAATATTAAGTTTGAATCTAACATAAAAGTATTTAATCTCAAGTGAATATGCAGGCAGTGTCCCACTCCATTGCCCATCGGTGTAGTTTTTTCTTCATTTTAGGAGATGGAATAAATTTTTACTGCAATATCAAACACTGCTTTCACATTTTTAAAATTAAGGGTGAATAGGAAAAAAATACCTTAAATTATTAATATTTTTAGAAATATACCCCAATCTATTTTCATTAGTTAAAAATACTCAAATTTTTACTTTTGTTTGTGAATAATACCATTGATCTATTGATATTTTTTTGAAAATATCCCAATGTATTATTATTAGTTAAAAATACCTCAATTTTTAATTTCATTTATAAATTATACCAAAACGATAAACATTATTAGCTCAAACAAAATATGACAGTCAAAACAATTATCTTCTTTCATAATGTATTATCTTCTATTAACGTCACATTTATTTAAATTATTTTATTTAAATAATTCTTCATCATTACTAAATATTGAATTTAAAGGACGACGTTTGTTAAATATTAGATGAGTTTCCATTTTTGTTTGATTTTCTGGGATTTTACTTAATCGTAATGTCTTGTTTCTAAGAATACAGATATACCTTATTCATAATAAATATAATAATATATAAATTTATAATAGTCTTTTAAATAAATTAAAATTAGTAATAAAGTAAAGAATTTAATGTAAATACAAATTTATATATACATATACATGTCTAATAAGACAATCAGCAATAAATAATTATATAATTAGAAATAGAATAAGATTTAAATCTATCACAAAATTTATACATAAACCTTTATTTAAAAAACACCCCCCTTGAAACAACTGCGATGCGCACAGATTCCTCAGGGATATAAGCTTTTTTTTTTTTAATTCTAAAAAATCTATACAATTAACCCTAATTCTACCCACAAAGAGAAAGAGGCAGCTTCATCCCTCAACAAACAATCCATCATTGTTCAAGCCGACTCAGCCCTCCGCCCAACCCGTCGTCGTCGCCGGTCCGCCCTGCACGCCGTTAGTTTTTTTCTCTTTTCTTTTTTCTTCCCATTAATTCCCTCACAATTCCCTAACTCAGCACACCGCCGTTTCCCAGCTGCTGCTGCCGCCTTGTTAGTTTTTATTTTTTGCTTTCTCATATTGTGTAACTTTTTGATTCAAGATTCATGCCTCTGTATCATATTTTTCCAATTGAAGATTGCAGCTCGTTCAACTCATATTCAGTTAGATTATGTTTTAATCTTATGCTCCAGTTGCTTCTCCGGATCAAATTATTTGTTTAATAATATGATATATAATATTTTTATTTGATAATTAATATTTGAGTTATATATATATATATATATATATATATATATATATATATATATATAAAAAGAAGGGATCATTTAAGTAAATCTAAATAAATCAACGGATTCTTGGATCCACTCCATATATATATATATATATTTTCAAAACTTATACATAAACGCTTGCAAAAAAATAGTTATGAATAATTATAAACTGCAATATTTGTGTTGTAAGTTACTTGATATATTGGCATCTATGTTTCGTTTAGGAGGGAATTTATTTATTTATTTGTTGGAGTTGGGCTTTTATTTATATATAAAGAAAGAAGTAGTGAAATACAAATGTTTTAGTTTGTTAAATGCCGATCCACCACAGCAGTAAGAAGATGAGAGGTTGAGGCAATTCCTACCTATATGTATATGTATATGTATATGCATCCAACACCATAATTGTTTGAGAGGTTAAAAGATGATTGAGGTGCAAATGCAATATCCAACCATTCTTCTTTCTGAGGAAAGAGGGAGGGAACCAAAACGGAAGACTAGGTTAGATGTCTGTATTGGGTCATTTTATAATTATTTACTCATTTTTATAATTATACCACAATTTTAAAATCTTCACAATTGCTATAATATAATTTTTTTGTAGTTTAATTATTATTTATATAAATAAATAATCATAAACTCTTTTTTTTTTATGAATAGGTTTTTGGCCCAACAAACAATAAAACTTTTATATCATAATAAGAAATTCTAAAAATGCTAAATTGAAATATAAAATAATGTGAATTTCTTAATATATAAACCATCGTCCATTGTTTTCGTCCTTAGTTCCTGACACCCTCCGCCGTCCCATCAGCAGCCGCCGCCAGCCAGTTTCACATATACATCGCTATTTCTGTATGTTATCCTTCTCATTGTGAGCCCTAGGGCTCAGGCTAGCTACAAATTATGCTTAGATTTTCGTTTAGTTTAAGAACTCTAAGTTATAGTTTTGTGGAATTTGTTACACAAGCCTTTTGCAATTTGGAGTTTATTTGCGCTTGTGAACATTAGTACCCAGATTTTCGTTTTGATTATTGGAGCATTGAGCTTTTATTTTGGAGATTATTTTTTTCTCGGGAAATTGGTAGTTTGAACACATAGAGAAAATTGGAGAAGCAACGATCATTTTCGCTTCCTGTTCTTACTGCGAATTGAGGTGTTAATATATAGTTCTTGATAGATGTCAGCTGTTCTCTCTGATTTTTGCTGAAAGTTTTTATTGCAAACTAGGAAATACCTGTTTAATTGTTTCTATCACGTTGAGGGAATTGGAAAAGTATCTACCATCTCGTTAAATTGGACTAAAAATCTTGTTTTTCTACTATATGTTCGCAGGCGGGAGAAAGGTTTAAAACGCTATGAAGAATAAAGATACCAAAAGAGGATCATCATCTTCTGCTGTGGATTCGGACCAACCAAAAATGGACATCAAGTCCATTCTGAAAGACATTGAATTTTTGGGTAAGATAAGTTTCTTCATATTTAATCTAATATGATTTGTTGGATCTTTGCATGCAAATTAACGGTTTTATTATTGTGGGTAAGAAATTTGTTGGACTTTTTGATTGATTCCAGTCGCTACTTATATCTTAATATTTGAAACTGTGAAAACAATAGATATCTACAGATCTTATGTTAGGAACCGTTGATATTTTTCCACTCTGATATTGCCTCTGGATACTTAATCTTATTCTTTGCTTGCAGCTTCTTTTTTTTTTTTTTTTTTCTTTTCTGTAGTGATTGAATAAATTCAAATTTCAATTCCCTCTAAATAAGGAAGTATGCCTTTGGTATGTTTTTAAATATCCAGAGTAGGGGTGTTCGATAAAATTTGCACCAGAAGTTTTGAAGGATTACTAAGTTTGTTGATTTTCTTGTTAGTGGTATTATGAAATGCAAAATGACTTATAGAAGATATAAAGAGTAAACAAGTCATTTGAAAATGTTGGGGTTTCCACTAGAATGTAAAATCACTAACATGATTTTATTGGTTAAGATCAGCTACCAGAGTTATGGTATTAGGAGATTGTTTTAAGGCAAGATTTTTCCTATTCTGAAATTTGACTAGAAAAATTTACTAATATGTATTTCCAGGGAGAAGAAACTCTTCGTCAATTGCTCTGATTACTAGTTCAACCTTTTAGTTATCCATTTTGCTTGGATTTTGTTGCAGTCCCTGACTGTTAAATGCTTCTTTCATGTAAAGGATGCCACACATTGGCTTATCATCTCATGTGAACTTGGTCTTTGAGGTTGAGGTAACAATGAGGTGTGGAGAGGCGAGTATGCACGTCTTTAATAATTGGTTCACAACTTTTCTCTTAAAAATATCAAAGTGGTAATGTCTCATTT
Organism: Plectranthus barbatus; assembly: GCA_026898455.1. Lineage (NCBI taxonomy): Eukaryota > Viridiplantae > Streptophyta > Magnoliopsida > Lamiales > Lamiaceae > Plectranthus > Plectranthus barbatus. The sequence continues at coordinate 9,078 of JAPKLW010004657.1, forward strand.
TGAGAAATGAATGATATTATTAGCAAATAAGCTAGGATTTAACACACAAAATAAAACACAATATTATGACGAGAACAAAATGATGTTGATATGGTTATCATGGATGATGACTTGATGAGAGAGAGAACGAATTATGACTATATGAACTTATTAATATTAGAAAACTATGCTGTTAATTTGCCTTCTTTTACTTTAAGCTTCAATTAATGGCATTGTGAACTTGTGCTTATTATATGGCGTTGTATGTTCAGATCTATGATGTTTGATGTTGTATTTGTTGATTGACATGATATATGATCTTTGTTTGACATTTATAAATTTGAATGATATAATATAATTGATACATAATTAATAAATGATTTTGTAAAAATGTTTGCCTTGCATATTTGATGCTTCAGCTTTTGGGGACTTCCTTGCCTTGAGCCGATTAAAACACAGGGGCCAGATTACTGCATCGTCCTGACTATATATCTTTATGTTAATACAGGATCCTCACACATGACATGGAAACAGAAAAAAGACTTGGAGAATAGGAAGGTAGTATCACTCGGTGGAAAGGTGAGTTCACATGTATTCATGTCACATTAAGAAGCTCCGTAGTGCCTTTTATGAAACATTACATTTCTTTGAACAGCCTCCAAAGAAACAGAGGTTACCTCTTAGTGTGGCACGAGTTACAATGAAGAAGCAAAAGGAAAGAGAAGAAAAAGTGCTGCAAGAGGTATCTAATATTCTCAACTTCAATTATTCTTAAGCTCTGCTCCACATGTTCATAGAGATGGTGCAAATTGTTGGCATTTTCAGAGAGCCTTACTGGGAAGGTTTGGAGCTTATAGCAGCAGCAGTAGTAGTGCAAAGGTGGCCGAGAGGCGGCGACCAGAGGACAGAGTTTTGAAGTCGATAGAAGGCAACTTCAGTAAGGGGGTACTGAATGTGAAACATATGTTGAAAGGCTCTGCCCCAGAAGCCTCTAATGAGAAGGGCAGCAGCCATGGTAGCAGTAAAGGGAAGAAAAAGAAAGATGGTAAGAAAGGTCATGGCAAGAGAAAGGGTGGTGGTGGTGGTGGTGGTGGTGGTGGTGGTAGAGGTAGAGGTAGAAAGCGTCACTAGTAGTAGTAGTAGTATCTCAAATTTATGCATTCCCAGTTTTGGTGGTAATATCTCTACTAGATCATCATATTGTTATTTGCTGGCATTTTACAGAATGATTATAAAGTAATTAAAAGCAATGAAGAGACGATTTGAATGAGCTCACGTAGTGATGAAGAATGAAGCCTGTATCTGTATGAGCTTGATCATGATTAGTAATCATCAAATTTGATTCGAACATTTTTTTTTTCCAAAATTATACAGTATGAGCTTGATCATGATTAGGAATCATCAAATTTGATTTGAACATTTTTTCAAAATTAGGGTTGTATACGAGAGTAGAGTGCCTCTTTTATGGCCCTCTTTAGTCTTTACTTGATGAGAAATTGAGAATAATCAAAATCAAAATCTCGAGATTAATTATTTTCTCATGTCCAAACTAAAATCGTGAGAATTTGTCGGTAGCTGAGAATAGACCTTGGTTTGATTAATGATTGAAACCAGAGGTTCGACTGTCAATTGTTTTCTTTAATATAATAGGTTTAATTAATTTTATTAGTTATACGTTAAAAAATAATTAAAAAGATGCTGCTGGATTCGAATTTTTCTACGCTGACGTTAGTTTTTTTTGGAAAAGATTGGTGTCATCGGTTACAACTAGTTGCAACGTGTGAAGGAATAGAAATACTTCGGAAATTTGTCAATTCATTCACTATATATACTTTTTTTTAATATAGTAATATATTAATTAAACAATAAACACAACCATTCCCATTCAGATATCCTTGTGAAGATTAACTCACGGTCATGCAAAATGTTTTGATAATCACATTGAATTGCATCATAAATATTTGAGCATAGATAAAAAAAGTTCTATATTTAGCCAACAATTATGTGAAGAGCCACTTTATAAAAATGTAATATCCCTTCCTACAAATTAATTTTACAAGAACAAATTGGGTTTATTAACAATCTTTAATATCAATTAGCTTAAAAGTTGATTTTTTTATATAAAAAAAAATTCCGGGAAAGAAGTAAATAGAGGGGTGAGCAAGTTAGTGTGACTGGGGCGGTGGCCACCACCAAAATGAACACAAATAATAGATAGCATCCAAGAAAAGATTATCACATGTAATTTTAAAAAGAATTGTCACACCATTCTTCATGCCTCTCTCTCTCTCTCTCATAAAGCTATAGTCCATCCGTGACTCTATAAAAGTAGTTGCAAAATAATTTTTGATGATGTGGGAGGATTTTGTAACCTTTTAACCTTCATTCTAAAATGAAGACACAACTTCTGTATTTGCACTGAAATGCAACAGAGACATCATGTGAACTTCTCTTGGACACTTTCAATTCAATCTTTTTGTGCTTTCCCATTTGTGGCCCCATTTCTCCACACATTTTTCTTCTCTCTATGGAAAGTGATGTCTGATATTCAGTGGGGTTGATTGATTGATAAAGAAACCAAATGTTTTTTTTAGTGTGCCCCATTCTTGATATCGTGACTCTGAGATTTCATTAGTAATTCACCCTTTTGTAATTTCATTCTTAAAAGTATTATTTTCTTGATTTTTTTTTGTATAAAGCTGCAATTTCCCTGCATGTAGAAAGCTGCAAGAAATCTAGCCATTGTTTCTGGGTTTATTCTTATTTTTTTCTAAACAATTTTGAGGATAACAGCCATTTGTTTTAGGACCAATGAGGAAAAGAATGGTTGTTACAGCCGACTTATATAAAAATCTGTGTTTTTTATGTATTTTTCGAATATTGATGGTCAGTTTAGCCAAAGATGACACCAAACTATTTTGTTGTGTGTGCTCTGTGTTTGTAATTTTTTAATTAGTGAATAGCATTTCCAAGCTCATATTAATAATGCATTTGTCTTCAGGTGAATAAAAAATAATAAGCAAACTTATCAGGTAAAATGCAGATTATTTTAGTTAAAAATGTAAAGAAAAAAATCAGAGCAGGACAGTTCTATTGATAAGTTATTATGCATCCCAGAATGAGGGAGATGGGATTCAATACAACTTTCTAGTCTATGCATATTCATTCATGCAGTTCTTGGTTCATTGAAGAACATCAATGGCTGAAGCAAGAATCTTTCCCTTGAACCACTCTCTCTTCATCACCATCATCATCATCCTGTTTTTTCTGCAGCCCAATATCTCAAACCAGCTGGAGATTTCCCAGTTTCAAACCCTTGTGAAAATCAAGCAGCAACTCAACTTCCCAGAGGCAACAAGCAGCTGGAGTGAAAATGAAGACTTCTGCAACTCTGAGCCAACTCAGATTCTCTCTCTTGCTTGCTATGAAGGCAACATAACTCAGCTCCACATCACTGGTAACTACTGGTTCCCTCATTTGAGTAAAGATTTCTCTGCTGCTTCATTGTTTTCAAACATTGCTGCACTGCCAAACTTGAAAGTCTTATCTTTAGTATCCATGGGGTTGAAGGGTCCACTGCCCTCTGAGGTTGGGGGTTTGGTTTCATTGGAGATATTGAATGTTACTTCAAATCTGTTTGATGGTTCTCTTCCTAGAGAAGTTTCATTTTTGAGGAATCTACAGACACTTATACTGGATCACAATAGGTTTGAGGGTGAAATCCCTGGTTGGGTTGGCTCTTTGCCTGCATTGAGTGTGTTGAGTCTCAAGAACAACTCATTTGCTGGCTCTTTCCCACAGGAGTTTTCTGGCATGGTTAATCTTAGGACACTTGTGCTTACTGCAAACAATCTGTCTGGTGAAGTGCCTCAGCTTCATAACTTGACAAATCTTCAAGTTCTTGATTTAGAAAACAACCACCTTGGACCTCAGTTTCCTAGTATTCCTACAAAACTGGTTTCCTTAGTGCTTAGGAAGAATAGGTTTCACTCTGCTGTATCAGATGATTTGAGCACTATGTATCACCTTCAGAGGCTCGACATCTCCTCGAACGAACATGTCGGCTCGTTGCCGCTGTCCCTTCTCTCACTGCCATCTCTCACATATTTGGACATTGGTGGGAACAAGTTCACTGGGAAGCTCTTGCAGAACATGTCTTGCAATGGACAGCTCACATTTGTGAATTTATCCGGGAATCGGTTAACCGGGGACTTGCCTGATTGCCTGCAGCCTAGTTCTGAAAGCAGGGTTGTTCTGTATGATGGGAACTGTTTGTCAAGGGTGTACCTACATCAGAACCCTCCAGCATTTTGTCACAATGAAGCTCTGGCTGTAGGGATTTCGCCTCGTAAGAAGGCGAAAAGGCCACATGGGAAAGCAGTTCTTGCATCCGCTTTGGTTGGAGGGGTTGTTGGGGCAGCAGCACTTCTTGGCCTGGCCTTACTGTTTGTGAAGAGGGGGTTTGCAAAAAGGCATCAAAACGCGAGCAAAGTTCCTCAGACGAGGCTGATCATCGACAAGGTTTCGCCTGCATTCACTCTGCAGCTACTCAAGGATGCAAGTAAGTTAATTACCATTTCCTACCAATACTTTGCTTTATGGTTGCTTCCCATTTTGGCATCACACGTTGCACTCACTGCATAACAACTTTCAAGAACAGCACCAATTACCAAAGTGCTGTTGTAGTTTCAAGGAAAATGCATAATTCAATCTGAAACCAATGGGGTTTTTGGCAGGGTACATTTCTGAAACAATGAAGCTAGGAGCACTTGGGCTGTCACCGTACAGAACGTTCGTCCCGGATGAGCTCAGGGAGGCTACGGATAACTTCAATGCATCAAATCTGATTGGTGAAGGATCTTATGGGCAGGTGACACTTTTTCTCAAACATCATAAGTAATCTCTGTTGTTGTGTTTCAAGAATTTGGGATGATGAGAGAGAGAGAGAGGGGTGTTGATGTAGGTGTACAGAGGAGGGCTCACAGATGGGACTGCTATTGCCATTAGAAGCTTGAAAGCAAAAAGAAAACACAGCATCCACACCTACACACATCAACTGGAGTTGAATGCCAAACTGAGGCATTCCCATCTGGTCAGTGCAATTGGCCACTGTTTTGAGTGTCATCAAGACGATTCAAGTGTCAGCCGGATTCTTCTTGTGTTCGAGTACGTGCCTAATGGGACTCTCCGAAAGTATATATCAGGTACATGTAAACAGTTTGTGATCTCTCTTTACCACAAAACCTTGGTGTTTCTGAGTAACATTAGTTCAGCAGATGTAGAATGGGCGCACAAGTTCAGTTGGACACAGAGAATAGCAGCCGGGATCGGAGTTGCCAGGGGTATCCAGTTTCTTCATACAGGGATAGTACCTGGTGTGTACTCCAATCATCTCAAAATAACAGACATTCTGCTAGATCATGACCTCCATGTTAAAATCAACAAATACAACTTGCCTCTGTTGACAGAGAATAAGAGATCTGTAAGTGAACACGCATTTCATCATCTATCTATGTTCCGAAGCATGGTGTTGAGAATCACATTTCATGGCATTGTTTAGGATGAAGCACAAGTCCTAAACTGTGGATCAAAGCAGAAGTCTGGCTCAATGTAAGCTGGCACTTCCCTTCTCTGTCTACTGCATTCATATTCATTTATAGTGCTGCCTGCATAGGTCGAACTGTGAGGCGAAAGACGACGTATATGACTTTGGAGTGATTCTACTGGAAATGATAGTTGGGAGAGCAATCAACTCAGTAAATGATGTGAATATTTCCAGAGATATTGTAAGTAGAGAGCATGAACCATTTCCTGCTAAGTGTGTGATTTGAAATGGTAAATAAATGGTGTGTTGTGGGGTGCAGCTGTCAGTGAGCCTAACAGCAGATGCATTAGGGAGAAGAAGCATTGTGGATCCAGCAGTCCACAAGGAATGCTCAGATGATTCACTCAAGACTCTGATTGAGCTGTGCTTGAGGTGCCTGTCGAATGAGCCACCCGAGAGGCCTACCGTGGAGGATGTCATCTGGAACCTGCAGTTCGCGGCTCAGGTTCAGGACACGTGGCATCGTGACTCCACCAACTCCCCATTCCACATTCATGCTAATTGAGTATGTTGTGCTGCTACTGCTACTGCTGCTGCTCTTGTTAGAAGCTGGAACTGTGTGAGCAAAATGCATTTACAACTCTCATTTTGTATGTGTTGCAAATATTGTATCTTATTAATCTATCTTCATTTTCAAGTTTTCCTTTTTTTTTTTTTTTTTTGCTTCTTCAAAGTGAATTCCCATAAAAGTTTAGTAGTGAAATGAATTGTTAATTTTATGAGGTTCATTGGAAAAAGTTTTTCTACCAAAATAATCTTTAATCCTATTCTAAAACATACTTTTTTATACATATAATTCATCTTAGTTAAGTTACACATTGAAGAGTTCAACTCTTCTATTTTTATGGATGATATTTTGTTGAGAAATGTGGAGGTCCAAAGTTTCTAAGCTTGTAGCCAACAGATTGGAACAAGCAAGTAAATTTGAAGATTTCTTTCCTTCCAGTTTCTCAAATTTCTTTTGTCCCTTCGCTCGGGATATAGTAATTAAAGCACCTTACTTGTGGCTGAGAGGTCACAAGTTCGAGTTTCTAGGGGGACATTTGTGTGTGAGTGGGTGTGTATGTTTAAAATTAATGTAAACTTATTTTTTTTTAAAAAAAAAATCCTCCCTTCTAAGATAATGTTTGTGTATAAGTATACCCTATAGATATAAATTTCTATACTGAATTATGTATTTTTAATTATAATGGTTAATATTTATAGAAAATGTTGAATGGCTTAAATTTTTTAAAAAAATGAGCTACATGCATTGAATTATTTTGGAATCTAAGGGGGCGTTTGGTTTAAGTGTCGGAATCACTATGGGTATGGGTATAGGTATGGGTTTAACCATTTCAATAAAGATGTTTGGTTTATAAGATGGTTTGGGAATCATTTTAAATTTTGATATTTTATTTCTTAATATATTTAGGAAAAAGAATTAAATAATAATAATTAATTTTGTAATAAAAACCAATAAATAAAATAAAGTAATAAATAATATTACATTGAAATATTTTTCTTTATATTTATTTTATACAATATAAAATTAATACAAGAATAAAAATAGTATAAAATATTATCAAAACATTTAATTATAGAAAATATTTTATTATAACAATATTAAAATATAAAGTAATATTAAATTAATAAAATATAATTATAAAAATATTATTATATTAATAAAACTATATTATTAAAATAATATTTTATTTCATAATTTATATTTAATTAATAATATAATATTAATTATGTAATAAATGATTTTATAAATGTTATTATACTAATAATAAGAATAATAATATTAATAATGATAATAAAATATAATTAAAATAATATTTTAATCATAATTAAGATTCTATTATTATTATATATTTAATTACTAATTTAATATTGTAATATTAATTAAGTAATAAATATTATTATTATGAAATATTTATCTTATATAATAAAAATATTTTTATTAATGATCACTACATTATTGACATGCAAACCGCAAGTGTACGGATCACTATAGAATAGTAGAGAGCAAGAGTATCGTATCCACAAGGATTAAGATATCGAATCCACAATTGAATACTACCTAATCTTTCTTCTTCATTATCCAAACAAACATGATTCGAGATTGAGTTTGAATATAAAATTTCACAAGCAAATGAAGTAATTTCTTTATAAACAGACTAAATACAACAACTAATTCAGATTTTAAGAAACATTGGGTTAAAGGTATGTAAAACTGAACATACACTAGATCGTCCTTCTATTTATCGCACCATTTTAATCTTGAAAAAGTGAGCAAACCAAGAAATAAATAAATCCTTATGTCAAGGATAGTAATAATTTGGATTCATTCAATCAGGACTTTGGTCAAAGATCAAAAATTAAACAAATCCAACAGTTCAACTTGGTTAAATACCCTACTACTAATTATACCTCTTAGGTCAAAGAAATAAGATTAGCAATACTATTATCCTTGTTTCCTTAGTCAATATTAACAAAAGTCATGCAAAATTGACTAAGAGTTTCTACAACAGGTTTGTCGTCCATTGCATCAGAATTCAACAACATCAATCACAGAACAACAGACTATTTCAAGAAGGAAACAATAACAAGATGACGATCTGATGTATAATATTCAATTTTACAACACCAAAAACCCAATTTATAAATTTAACTACACATACTTGAATTTAAACACAAACAACTCATAGAACAACACATTTAAATATAGATTAAGGTAGAAAAACAAGCCCGGTAGAAGTTTGTAGACGAACTCCACAGAACCAACACAGAAAATCCTACGTTCTTCCACAAAAGTCAGAGTGAAAAACTGTAAAACTTCTATGCAACTTCCCTGAACTATTTTTCTCCCCTTTCAAATTCTGAAAACTAGCTATATATAGATGTGCAGGAACAAAAGTCGTGAATGCCAATTATATGGAAGAATCGCCAAAGAAAATGGAGAAAATCGCATCAGGAGCACACAACTGTCGACCGCTCCACGGTCAAATTCGTCCGCACCTTGACCGCTCCCCGGTCGAGTCTTTCAACCGCGTCTCCAAAGCGTTTTGTACCACTCTCTGGCCCAGTCTCTTCTCGACCGCACTGCTTCTCCGCGCTTTGACCGCGTGTACAGCGCTTCTTTTCTTCGTGTTTGGCGCGGTCAAATCTCCTAAGTTGATTAAACTTCAATTCCTTCAATTCTTCAAACTTCAGACTTATTCACGGCTCAATCCATTCACTTGGCTTCCTCAACCACAATCAACAATTTAAGTACCTGCACAACATTTAACTAAAAACTACACTAAAATAGCATAATTATCACATATATAGTAATTAAAACAACTTAACACTAAACAACATATTTAAGACTATAACAAGCAAATAAACTTCATTAAAAGACTAATTAAACTACAGAAATATTTGGAAAACGAGTGTTTATCAACCCCCCAAACTTAAATCCTTGTTCGTCCTCGAACAAGAAAAAGAAAGAAAACAAGAAACACGAGTTTGGCCCACACTCAAAAAAGATGCTGAAGCAGTAGTCCGGAAATGTGATAGTTGCCAAAGATTTGCAAACTCAACACATCTACATGCCGAACCACTTCATTCAAACACTCCAGCATGGCCATTCTGTCGATGGGGGATCGACATTGTGGGAAAGCTACCTAAAGCTCCAGGACAAAAGGAGTATCTCGTGGTCGCCACCGACTCGTTCACAAAGTGGGTCGAGGCCGAGCCATTATCCAGAGAACGGGATACGGAAATGATAAATTTTGTATGGAAAAACATAGTATGTCGTTTTGGACTACCTCGGGAAATAATCACAGAAAACGGACGACAATTTACAAGCAAGAAATTCAAGGAATATTGCGAAACCCTTGGAGCTCGTCTATTATTTTCTACACCGAGGTATCCGGAGGCAAACGGACTGGCTGAGTCTTCTAATAAAACCGTCATCAATATCTTGAAAAGAAAACTAACAGCCAGAAAATCAGCATGGGTCGAGGAACTCCCGGCAGTCTTATGGGCTTACCGAACTACATTCAAAACAGCTACGGGTGAGACTCCATTTTCATTGGCATATGGGGTCGATGCAGTATCACCAGTCGAGGTTATCCAAAGAAGCCCACGAGTCGAACTGTTCGACGAAGAACAAAATCAAAAGAAGCTCTTCGAATCTCTAGAACTATTGGACGAGCGAAGAATGGAAGCATCTAGCCGAATGATGAAAAATCAAAGAAGAGTGGAAAGATTCTACAACAAATCAGTTCGACTAAGAGCATTCCGAATAGGAGATTGGGTTTTAAGACAAGTCTTCCAAAATACACAAGAACTCAATTCAGGAAAATTCGGGCCGAACTGGGAAGGACCTTATATAATCAGCTCGATCGTTGGAAACGGAGCCTATCGACTGAAAACTCCCGAAGGAAAAGATATTCCTAATGCATGGAATGTCAAATACTTGAAGAAATATTACTTCTGATAACTTCGAAGGAGTAGCTCGAATTCAATATCTTACAATGAAAATTGTATTTTGTATTACTAGTTCGAGCTCCTCAAGTTGTAAAATCAATTTGAACCCTGATTCAATCGATTCAAGTTGCGATACATCAATAAATAAAGTTTATTGTTCTGCAAATTGTCTCGTCGAGTTATTCTCAAATTTTATTCTTGTCGAGCTCCTTAAGATTAATTGTTTGTTTCAACTATCAAAATGTAACAACAATTAAGAGAAAGAGGATACTTCATTAAGAGGAATCTCGTCCTTACAAAAGAGAATTGTACAAAAAAAAAAAAAAAAAAAAAAGAAGAGAAAAAAGTTGTACAAATTCTGATCAAATGTTCAAGTCGGATTGGAACCAGTTTGGTCGAGATCTGGGTTCGGCTGTTTGTCAGATTTGGTCTGCTCGTCAGTATTGAGGCTATCTTCCAACTGCTTCGAAAAAACTTCATCATTTGGATTGTCGTCTTCTTCCTCCTCGTCTTCAGAAGCAACCGGGGTTGAATAGATAAACCCCACATCGAGCTCCGGATGCTGGGCAGATATGGCAGATTTGAGCTTCCTTCGAATAAGATCTTCCATCATCTTGAATGTTTCTGCGCCAGCAGGAGTCGAAAGCAGCCGAGTAAAATTTAAGCCTGCACCCGAATCGAGCTCGGCCCTAGCTTGGTCCAATTCCGACCTCAGTTGGACCTCGGTCTCCTTCCTGGCCTGCACCTCGGCCTGGAGGTCCTCAGAGAGTTTGCCGGTGCGGTCCCTAAATTGGGCCAGCTCTTCGGCGGCCGACTGTTGGTCCCTGGTTAATTTCTCAACCAAGTCCTGCGAAGCCTTAAGCTCCGCAGTGGCAACCGACAGCTCAGTGACAAGATGATCCCTCTCTTTGAGGACCTCGCCCCTATCCTTCTCGGCTTGGATGAGATCTTTGCGTTCACCTTGAAGAGTTCGAAAGCATTCATTATAATCTTCCGCCATACCGCAAAGACCCTGATAAACACATAATTACAAACAGAGCTGAATAGATGGTCGAAGGATACAATTTAGAGAGCCTCGGATAAAAGGAACTTACCATCAGACACATCTGGGCATTATCAAAATGACGAGCTCGAGCCGCGGACTTAGTTGGCCACGGGGGACCCTCAAAAAGCAGGTCGGCAAAAGCATGGAATGACTCAACCGCTTTCAACCGAGCCTCTTTATAAGCCGGGGTCTCGAGCTCGGTCTCAGTCTCCTTCCCCGGCCGATGCACCAAGGTGGTTTCGCCCTCTCCTGCAGTTAGATCGTAGATATTTTTCTTGGCTGGGACAACATTTTGTTTATCTTTCCTCGTGCGCTGAATAAGAGGACGATCCTCCAGGGTCTCGATAGACTCCTCATCCCTTCCCCTCTTTCGAGCATCAGGGATAGAAGTCTGCCTGGGAGGAGTAGTCTTGGCACCAGACGAGCCGCCACCGGGGGTCTGCCCTTTAACTAAAGTCGAGCTCGGGCCTTGTCCCTTTGGGACTTGGGTTTTCTTCTTCCTTCCCTTGCTCTTCTTATTCTGTTGTTCCTCCTGGAACTTGATCAGCTCTTCGGGAGTAAGACGTTCCATTGGATCGTCGATGCCTTCGATACTCAGGGCTCGGTGTCGGCGAAGGGTTTCAAAATCCCGAACTGGGTGATTGTAAGCTCTTCGAATTCGGTTCGAAAAATATTCCTGGATATTCTCTCGCCTATGTCCTGCAAACGTGAAAAAGGAATGAGTAATAAGAAATAAGTTCCGAGCTTGGGGAAAGCATACGACACATACTATTTGGAGTACGGAGCACCGCACTCAGCCCGGGATAATCACTGGGGATCTGGACGAAGAAGAATTCTTGGATCCACTTCTTTGAATTCGACTTCGTCCCCGTTATCATGGGGGAATGGTGGTGTGAGCGCTTCAAAAAATAATAATATGATTCTCCTTTCATGGTAATTAAGTTATACAGATCATTCCATTCGGTTAAGGTTGGCTCGTCTAACCCAGCATCTCGAAAGAGTAGATATGTACCGAGCATATGGCACCATGCAATGGGCGAGAGCTGTATGGGAGCTAAATTGTAGTATTCTAAAATACTTACAAAGAACGGATGAAGGGGGAGACGAATGCTGAACTCAAAGAAACGAGCTGAAAAAGCCATAGAGCCGAGTGGCGGGCGATGAGCTCGTTGATCAGAATCAGGGGCTATTGTATTTAATCTATTCGATAGCCTATGAAAAGAAAAAATCCCATCAAGTTTTATGCGGTCGAGGTCCGATGGGATCAGTTTCAAACTACCTAATACATCTCGATCATATAGCGGAGGGAAAACACCCTGGGATAAACCTGCGGAATGCTCTAAGGAGAGGTCAAAAGAAGAATATTGATCTTCGACCTCGACAATTGCAAGAGTATTTTCTACCCTATTTGAAGGCCCGGGGGCTTCGATGTTCATCTCGGTTTCCATCCGATTATCAGGATTTTCCTCAAATATATCATCGATCAACCTACTACTAACCTCGGATTCAGAACTATAATACGAGCTACCACTGCTATCGCTCGAGCTATTGCTAGAACTCATTCTTTATAAAAATAAAAGGAGAGGTTCGAGATTTACAAGTTATATACTGACCCCGAGTTCGAGCAGTGAGAAGTTCGGCTGAAGTTCTGTTCCGAGGTGAATTTACGAGGTACGAAAGGTAAAAGTAAAAAGTGAAATGAAGGAACTCAGGCTATTTATAGAGAAATTATTCTCGAAAATTGTGCGCGGCTTTCGAGCTCCGCCAATGAATGCTTGACACCTGTCAGAAATTCAGATTTCGAAAAATTTGTCCAATCCCGCCTCAGGGAAGCTCAACCGTTTTTGGGCGGTAAAAAATAAATGATTCGAGCTAATCGTGTTCGGACTTTAAAAACCTAAATTCCGAGCTCAAACTCAGAAGTTCGAATTTCGAGCTCTTACAATAAATGGAAAAAGAAATCAGGCATTGACGCCCTTGGCCGGGTCAGCCAACAAATTCCGAGGAACTTAAGATATCGAAGTCAAAGAACTTCTATCTATAAAAATTTCTCGAAGGCTATGAATCCGAAGCAATTAACCCAGTAAACAGCCAGGGTCTAATTCGGCATAGCATACCCATGGGTCCGAGGTCGCTCCTCGATTGACTTGTGAGAAATCACTTGTTATTTTCAAAAGCTGCAAGGGGCATCCTTTGTAGAATATGTCGGGTTTAGCCAACCGCGGACTAGGGATAATCGTAAGTCGAACCAAGAGCTTCGCAGATACCCGAAATACGAAATAAAATATCCCTAAAATTCGTCGAGTTATGTCTCACGATACGGGAAAATACCCCTGAAATTCGTCGAGCTACGTCTCACGATACGGGAAAAATCTTCTCCTGAAACATCCTCGAAACACAAAATTCGAGGTAGGGAAAATCTGTTCTTTTTATGACTTTGTGCAGGGAAAGGAATCATTGAAATTAACTACCTCGGCTTCGCCAAACTCTAAATAGTTCGGACGAAAGCCGGGGGGCTGTTGTTATGACCCAAAAATGAGCAAGCCCATTTTGGAGTCCAATAAGACAAGAAGCCCAAAAAGAAGAAGTGTAAAGAAAATCATTGAAGGCAAGGATGTTCATTAATGATTTCCGAGCTCGATCTCACAATTGGCCGAGCTACCCTTCAGATAGACTTCTCAACAGAACTACTCACAGATGGATTGATACGTTCGAGCTAAGAGCTCGAACTATATTCTGAAGAGGTGTTAACTAAAGCAGCTCAACGCACCGGATGCGATTGTTCGGAACGTCGGTGCGCTTGAAGAGTTGTATCTATTAGCGAAAGGTTGTCTAGCTCGGTTGGATTCCTATAAATAGGATCCGCATTTATTGTAATAGACACATGCAAACAAGCAATTAATACAGCAATAAAAGCAATTCAAATACTCTCAGCTCTACCATTACGGTTTACTCTTATTCATTTATTGCGCATTTACTATTCCGCAATACTTCAATTTAGTATTCTTATAAAAAGTAATCTCTAAAATAAACGAGCATCAACATACATATAAATATATAAATACTTATATTTCTAAAAAGAAACATAAAAAATAAAGGATTCATCACTACACATCTTTCATTTCATTCTCAATCAACACAATCAACCCCTTCTCTATAACACCAACCAAGGTTCCCATACAAACCCCCAATCCTCCTATCATCCAAGTTTTTCAACAAAATGTCTATAAGGCTCAAATGGGATAACAAGAGTCAGCTAAAAATAATATGGGGAAAGAAAAGGCTCAAAGGGCTATCAAGAATGGCCTCAAATCATATCCAATTCACATGCACATCAATATGGTCTCAAATAAGATAATAAAGCAAGTTCTAGGATTTTCATACATTTTCATGCCAAACTCTCCACAAGAAAAGAGAAGATTGTAACTTCAACAATCAAAGCTCAAAAACTCACAGGGTAAAAATAGTTCAAGTAGCAACCTCAAATTACCCACAAACATGTAACCTTAAATCAAATCAGCACCAAATCACTTAAATTTTCATTTTTCAAAACAAGAAATCATCATTGACGATATCAAAGTGCATGGGTCAACAAAACCACTCGTAATTCCAAACATAACTGAAAATCCTAAGTACAATTTAAATTAAAACATAACATAACTAAACACTTAAACTAAAATAAGATATAAAACAGTAGATGTGGTTACAACACAAGTTAACCCTCCCCCTCCCCCAAACTTATTCCTAAACAAGGAATAAGTTTAGTGGAGAAAAAGACTTGTGTGGAAACCACGGTACCTTAGTTCGGAGGAGTAGGTGGGCGCGTCCAGGGTCCTTGCGCTGTAGAATAAGCTTCAAAGCGCTGCAAAATCTCGTACATTTGATTTTGTTGCCGCTGCATAGCTAGAGTTCGAGAATCAAGCCCCGGATAGGTGTCATTGTCACCTTAGAAAACATACTTCAAGTGCTCAGGTAATGGTTTCAACTCCAAACTTGGTGCTCCTTTCTTTTCCTTCTTTTCCTCCGCTAAATCCTTCTTGAGTGCTTCCTCCTTTTCTTCCGGACTTTGTAGATTCAAAAAGTCCACCATCTTCTTTCCTTGAACCTGAAAATCATCATCAAAAGACACAACAACATTCAATTGTTCATAATAATCATCAAAATGAGAAAGAGTAAGAGAAAGAGTATCTTCCACTATGCACTCATGGACTCCGATAAAGTTACACTCTTCTTCTCCCCTCTTCATTGCATCTTTTAATGAGAAAGTGGCTATTTCATCATTAAATCGAAGAGTTAGCTCTCCTTTGTGAACATCAACAAGAGCTTTTCCGGTGGCGAGAAATGGTCGGCCTAAAATGAGAGGAACATGTCTATCCTCCTCCATATCCAGCACCACAAAATCCGCTGGAAACACAAATCTATCAACCTTCACGAGTACATCTTCTACTATACCACGTGGATGAGAAATAGATCTATCCGCCATTTGCAAGGCGATTGTTGTCGGTCTCATTTCTCCAATAGCCAACAGCTTGAAAATGGACAAAGGCATCAAATTGATGCTTGCCCCCAAATCACACAAAGCTCTCCCACAGCTTACCCCGCCAATGACACACGAGACCGTAAAAGAACCAGGGTCCTTTTGCTTCATTGGAATATTCTTTTGCAAAACTGCACTACACTCATCAGTTAGATTCACCGTTTCAAAAGCTCCATGTCTCCTCTTTTGTGAAACAGCCTCCTTCAAAAACTTTGCATATCCCGGCATCTGCTGTAAAGCATCGAGCAAGGGAATATTTATTTGCACTTTCTTGAAAATGTCAAGAAACTGGGCATACTTATCCTCAATTTTCTTCTTCTTCAACTTTTGAGGAAAAGGCGGATTCGATTTATCACCACCTTGAACTGAATCAGAATTGCCGCGAGAACTGCAAGGAGCTCTTTCCACAACAATCTCTTCTTCTTCCTTTCCTTCCTTCTCAACATGTTCATCTTTATCGGGCATCGAGGGACCATCATAGCTCTTCCCACTCCTCAAGGTGATAACATTGCATTGGTTTTTTGGGTTTACTTCCGTGTTACTAGGAAATTGGCCCGGTTTGTTATTAACACCCGAAGAACTAGCAAGTTGTCCCATATGCCCTTCTATCATCTTCATATACTTGGTCAATGATGCTACATCACCTTCAATCTTCTCCATTCTTGTGTTCATGACTTCTTCTGACGATTTACCCTTTGATGGCTCTTCAATAACTCCATGCTTCACACTAAATCCTGGTGGTGGTTGAAGTGCATTGTTGGGGTTACCATACGACAAATTAGGATGAT
>JAPKLW010004658.1:0-25479 GCA_026898455.1 Plectranthus barbatus
ATTATGCATGTTGAAACGGGCAATCACAGTATCCACATATGACCCTTCAGACAAGGTCAACATCCTTTTATTGCGCTCCCGCAATACTTTTACCCCTAGGATGTATCCTGCCTCCCCAAGGTCCTTCATATGAAACTGCTCGGATAACCACCCCTTTATGCCCGACAATACTTCCACATTGTCGCCAAATAGGAGAATATCATCTACATAAAGTGCAAGGAATACCACGCTTCCGCTGACACACAGACGGTACACGCAACTCTCGTTTGAACATTGTGAGAATCCATAAGATTTGATCACTTCATCAAAACGGAGATTCCATGACCGTGAAGCTTGTTTAAGTCCATACAGCGACTTCCTTAGCTTCCAGACCAAATGTTCTTCGCCCTTCTGCACATAACCTTCTGGCTGTTGCATATAGATGTCCCTACCTTCTTCAAGGTACCCGTTTAGAAATGCGGTTTTGACATCCATCTGCCAGATTTCTAGGTTCTTATGTGCTGCTATGGCCAGGAGTATTCGAATGGACTTAAGCATGGCTACCGGTGAGAAAGTCTCGTCATAGTCTACACCTTCTTTCTGACTATAACCTTTCGCCACCAGCCTTGCTTTGAAAGCTGTAATTTCCCCATTCGATCCTTTCTTTCTTTTGTATACCCATTTGCACCCTATGGCTCGATGGCCATCTGGCAAATCAGTTTTCTGGTATACATCCATAGCAGTAATGGATTCTATTTCAGAATCCATGGCGATCAGCCATTTGTCCGCATCTTTATCAGATACTGCCTCGTCATATGTCCAGGGGTCGGTATCATCTAGTCCGTTTTCCGGGATCAAGTCAGAAGACTCTCCCACGAACATATACCTTTCGGGTTGGTGACTAACCCTCCCACTGCGACGAGGCATCTGAGCTGTGTCAGTAGTTGGCACAGTACGCGTTTGTCCCATACCTTGCATTAGTGGCAGTGTTGGTATATTCTCACCTGTTACAGGTGGATTTACCACTACACTGGGTTTTCCTGATGGAAATGCTTCTTTATTCTCAAGCTCGTGGAGAATAATTTCACTCTTGGATCTGTGGTTTCTTACATATTCGTCCTCCAAGAATCTCGCGTTGGTACTGACAACGACCTTCTGATTCTCTGGACAATAGAAGTAACCACCTTTCGTTTGCCTGGGATATCCTACAAACAGCATCAGCTTGCCCCTGCTTTCTAACTTATCAGGTTCCTTTGTCAGCACATATGCTGGACAACCCCAAACCCTCACTCTGTTCAAACTTGGCTTTCGCCCGTACCAGAGTTCCAGAGGAGTTTTAGGAACTGATTTAGAAGGTACCAGGTTAAGCAAATAGGCCGCTGTTTCCAAGGCGTATCCCCAAAATGAAATCGGCAAGCTTGCATAACTCATCATCGACCTGACCATTTCCAAGAGAGTTCTATTTCTTCTTTCCGCCACAACATTTTGTTGAGGGGTTCCTGGTGCAGTCCACTGGGATGTAATCCCGTTATCTGACAAGTACTGCAAGAACTCGTTGCTGAGGTATTCCCCACCACGATCTGATCGTAGTGTCTTGATAGTCTTACCAAGCTTCTTTTCTACCTCAGTCCGGAATTCTTTGAATTTCTCAAAGCATTCAGACTTATGGCGAAGCAAATAGACATATCCGAATCTTGAGTAATCGTCAATGAATGTGGCGAAATACTCATAACCTCCACGAGCTTGCGTGGACATTGGTCCACATAAGTCAGAGTGGATCAATTGTAACACATCCTCTGCTCGAGACTGACTTGCCTTGAAAGGCCTGGTCGTCATCTTTCCTTCTATACAGGACTCACAGATTGGATGCGGTACCACTTGGAAGGAATCCAAGAGCCCATCGCATGCTAATCTTTTAATCCTCTTTAGATTGATGTGACCTAGTCTCAAGTGCCAGAGATATGTTTGATCCTCATCGGAAGAAAACTTTCTCTTTAAATGATTATTATTATTAGATGAGTTTGCAACATTCACGGAAGATTTATGCATACAATCAATGATATAGAGAGAGTCAATCAGTTTGCCATGACAGATTACACCGTTATTACTAATGATAGAAACTCCACTATCAAAAATAACTGAGTATCCATCAGAAAATAACTTGGAAACTGAAACTAAGTTCCGCCGAAAAACCGGCACATATAAAACATCTCTCAAAATCAGAACATTGTTTTCAAAGCATAAAGTAAAATCTCCAATGGCTACTGCTGAGACTCGTTATCCGCTGCCCATTGAGATGGTAATCTCGTCATGCTTCAGCTGCCTTGTCGGCCTGAACCCCTGCATAGTATAACAAACATGATCGGTTGCTCCAGTATCCACTACTCAAGAATGGGTAGAAACTGATGCCAAACATGTTTCCGTTATAAATGCACATGACGTACCTTGTCTACCCGTGCATGGCACTAGACAATTTACTTGACTTCGCTTGCGTTTGCATGGCCTGGTGATAATTTCTGCCTCATCTATTTCATCCGACTTCTTGAGCATTTCTTTTGCTTCAGCAACTGCTTTGTCAAGAGCTGACAAAGTTGGAGCAAACTCAAATGTCATCATGTCAGATTTCTCTCGCAACAGGATCCTGAGTAACTCATGGAGAGGAAACTCACGTCTGGCACCGAGAGATTTGATGAAACCATCATAAGAATCAGATAGAGAGTGCAGAACAATGTTAATTTCCGCCCGCTTACTTATTTGTCCACCTCTCTTTCTATACTTTCTCATGATTTTCATTATACTGATGAAGTGCAGAACCAACGAACTCCCCTCAGTCATTTTCTTGCAAATCAGGTCCTTTACAAGATCATAACTGATAGTTCGTTTCACCTTCCCATATACTTTCACAAGGTCCCTCCATATCTCAACAGCAGATCCGAACTTCTTGTACTTGAGCTTTAATTCTCTAGACAGACTCTTCATGATAAGTTTGCGGGCAAACTCATCAGAAGCTACCCATCTGTCATAGAATGCTCGCTCATAACCAGTACAGTTCCAATGCTGAGGGGATAATGGGTCCATGTAAAGTACATAGGCATGTTTTGAGTATAGAGTATTTCCATTAGGCAAAACTTCCATTCAGGAAAATTGTGACCGATTAAAGGGTTTGTTGCTAAGAGATTTACGATATGAATAGACATGTCTGAAAACAATAAATTAAAAAACACCATTTAAAACATAGTCGCAAACTATTGAAACAATTAAATATTGAAACCTTATGATAAAGCAATATTAATGTTTCCTCCAATTTGCCTAAGTGTTACTATTGCAAGCCACACATGTGGACGTTTACAACAAAACACCTAACCAGACTGCATCTTTCAATTCCAGTCCTTTAATTCCAATCCATGCCCGGGTTCCTTAGACAAATGGAATTAATAATTGGAGACTAACTTAAGACCATATTATCCTACTGAGCAGGGACTTCACATATGAGTTATACTCTGGACAATATCTAAGCTAGCTTACCACCAAAGCCAACCCTCCCATATAAGGACACACCCGATTCCTTATAATAAGGTTGTCTCATTTAATTCAATCCCTAGAGAACTTATGGAAATTCAATACGCAAGCTACACATGTAGACGTTTACGCATGAACTCCCACTTCTCACATGAAATAAATGTTTGTTTTCAGAAATCCTATCTATTAGAACTTATGAACAATAAATTAAGTAAGCTACACATGTAGACGTTTACCTAATAAATTATTCACTTCCAATAAAGGATTGCTTTGTGGAGGTCTTAGTAAATCATGAGCTTAGTAATTTTTAGTTCATAAGGTTCAATTGCACAGATTATTTTATGTAGCCATAATTATAACATTGCTAAAATTCTATCATGCAAAGCATGAACCCCGAATTTATAGTCATAATTAATTACATAAAATAAATCACATAGCATGCTTTAAAGCTGTAAATAAAAGCAGTAAACGTGCTCCTATTATCTACAACATGCTCATATGTTGCGCAATTAAATTAAACACATATATCATGCGAAGACAAATAATAAAGCAAATAAAATTGTCCTCGTGGCCCCATGATATAAAACAAAATAAATCTAACTATTACAAGTTGGAATTTATTTTTACAGATCTTCGACTGGGCTCCCACTACTTGAATTGAGATCTGGATTTATTTTCTGAACTTGGGCCTCCAAGATTTGATCTTTCAGAAAATTGGACAACTGGGCCAGTTAACAAGATCGCGGGCCTAGGCACACATTGCAAGCCCAATAGCCCGCGAGAACTCGGCCCGACGAGCCACCACCGGCGAAGCACTATCGCCGGCAACCCGCCGTCGTCGTGAGGGCTCTCGGCATGCACAACAGCCATGCACGTACGTGCATGGATGAAGTCCGCGATACCGCCTCCTCCGACCGTTGCCCGTTTCGCATGCCGCCGCCCCGGCTTGCCCCAACCGTCGCCCGAACCGCCGTGCACTCCTCTTCTCCTTCACCAGCCTCCGTGACTCGCCGGAATCGCGCAAGGATCGAACCGGGGCCGTGCGAACCACGCGAAAAACCCTAGGGTTTTCCGCGTCCGGTCGCGCCCCCAGCCAACGTCCCAACCCGCGTCCCCGACCACCGAGCCACCGCCGACACCACCTTGCCCCGCCTGCCGACGCCGACCGAGGGAGGAGGACGGCCGTTGGCGTGCACAGTGCTGAACAGGGCTGCTGCGCGCGCGCGCGCGAACCCTAGGGTTCCGCCGCGTCGCGCGCGCCCCTCGTTCTCCTGTCCCGCACGCCGCTGCGCCCCGCCGCCCCTGCTCGCCGCCCCTCGCGTCGCCGGCCTGGCCTGGAGCCCCGCGCGCCTCGCCCTGTGCCGGCCTTGGCCGCGCGGTCTGTGCGCGTGTGCGCGCGCGCGCGAAACCCTAGGGTTTCAGCGCCGCTGCTGCCGCCGCCGTGCACCGCCACCGCACGCCGTCCCGCCGTGCACCGCCGTCGACGGCCGTGCATGGCCCCAGCCATGCCGGCCCTGTCGCGTGTTGTCGCACGGTTGTGCGTTCTTCGTGTTCTTCGTGTTCTTCGTTCTTCGTTTTACAGATTTAATTTTTGAAAATAAAATTACATTGAATAATTCTAATTACATTCTAAAAATTCTAATCTAACCACGGATTTATCTCGTGGATGAAAAACGAATCCATATAAATGGGCGGATTAACCCGAGGAACCACGAGGACGAAAAACTTTAAATCAATCCATAAACCATCCATTGCATGCAATCAATAATAATAATCATGCATGTTCATAGGCAATATTATTTTTCCGATAGAGCCAATTAATTAAACCTGGCTCTGATACCAATTGAAGGGATTCGTGAACTGAATCACGAAGTCCGTTTGCCAAGGATCGTTAATTGGAATATCAAAAATAAATTGCTATGCCTATGAACAATCCTAGCATGCTCCTATATTATTATGCATAAGAAGGTTATGCGGAATACCTGGATTGAAGAACGATGAAGAACGCGTGCGTAGAGATGCCCTTTGATCTTTCCCACGCACCAAGATTTAATTTCCTAACAGATTGAGGAAATTAATCTTAAGAAAATAAATAATTATTTTCGAAAAATGAGAGGAGAGAGAAGAAGAAGAATCCTCCTGATCTGATCTTCTGATCTGTATCCCAACTCTGATCTGAAAATCTGGTGAAGATTATTCTATCAGATCCCTTGCTCGGTTGAGAAGCAGAATTTCCTCCTCGTATCAAGAACTCACTCGATCACCACAGCTCCCAATGCTCTGGTTTGCTGTGTGCAACTTGTGATCTTATGAGAAGTAGGTGCTCTGAATTCTGAGGTACTGAGGCCTATTTATAGGAAATTCTTAGCTTCTATTGGGCTTGAGTTATCATGGGCCAGACCAGGGACCAGAATGCAAATAGCAAATAAGGCCTATCAATTAATTAATTCTCATATTCAACCCAGAATATAATTAATTAATTAATATTGATTCATGCCACCAGAGAATCAATACTGTCCTACCTATTTGCTACCACGTTTGAGGAACGGGTTGCATTGGACTCGGTTTATCCCCACATTTAAGGTTACAGACATTCGTTAATTAATTTAAGCTCTGACAAGCTATTTAATTAATTAACATCTTTAATTCCTGAATCAATCCACTCAAACCTTTTCACTTATGCTTGAACTTAATCAGCCTGCAGGACTTTAGCATAACGAACCTTTTGAGCTGTTCAGGGAATGTCACCATCCTATACTGGATGTGGTTACCTAGTTCAGATACCAGACAGTCATACACAGATTGATGTCACCCAAGACTGCAGAAGAACAGGTTCAACTAGAACCTTTTCTACAACTCAAAGTGACATACAATATATGTATACTTCTGTATCCTCATATAGGTTTAAGATTCCATCGAGTCATAAAGATCTAGATTCTTTTAATGTCAGATTAAAGAATCGATCTCGACTTAGGTCCTCATCAATGTGTACCCCACACCAGCATACCAAGACATCCAAGATAAGATGCTTATCCGCATATGCTGCAGCCTACACCGACAGTTTATCCTGGAACTGTCTCAGCTGTGATGACTATTTATTTCTTGCTAGGTCAAACGATCCATACGATCTTCCGTGATCTTCTACACACCGTATGATCTCCCTATCGACGAGATAAGAGGATAATAGTGTTTGCGACACATGTTTGTTAATTCAGACAGGAGATGAACATACAACAATTATGATTCCCAGTATATTAACCAATAAACCTTGTACATAATATACCAATCATAATGCTTTCAGTATATAAATGCATCAGAAAATAATATAGATAAGCGAGTAAAATAATGAGCTTATCAAACCCCCCAAACTTGAACGTTTGATTTTCCTCAATCAATAGGCAAGAAAGAAATCAAAAGATCATGCGATTAAAGTGCAATGCCTCACAAGATCCATCACAGTCAAGAATCAAAAATTCACTACACACAAGCAATTTGAAAGAGACAAAAAATTCATCAACATTGGAAGAACTCACAGGAAGTGTATCGCTCAACTCTCAAGTGTTTAAGGAATAGATGAAAGCACTCAACAACATGTATGAAGAAATTTCTACCATAGGCTTGCAAATTTTCTAATATCTCCACTGCTAAAATGTGTACACAAGTCTAGAATCAAAAAGGACTTTCATAAGGTTGTAATGTAGGCTTTTGTGAGGGGTAGGAAAATATGGCCAAGTGACTAAAATCAATCAAGTTTTTACTTCCTCAATCAATCCAAACAACAATCTAAGTTCATTCACCCTTCTCCTCAAATATATCAACAAATACACAACCTCTTTTTTTTTTTAGCTCATTTTGAATCTCTTATGCTCTTTACATAATTTTGTATTCTTTTCTTTTCAGAGAGCTTATGAGAATTCTAATTATTTCTTTGAGCTTCTTTTTCACACATCTTTTCACCACTACTTTATATTTTCTTATCTCCATATCACAATCATTCCACCCATATACCACAACTCAGACATGAGCGAAACCAATACTTCTTCTTAATCTCATAGACAAGGAAAGAAAAATTTTGTATAGGCTCAAAAGTGGCTAACTAGGGAAAATTCAATGTGAAGGGACAGTGTTTAGGGAATTGGGCTATCAAAGATGGCCTAAGATCATTTCCTAAACTTGTGCACACTATGCAGTCTCAACATAGAAAATAGGCAAGTTCTAGAGAAATAAAAACACACATGTGAATCTCACATCAAACGAAATAAAGGCTCAAAATTCTCACACAAGGGTTCAAAAATTTTCTTCAGCAGTCAATTTCAAATCAGCTCAATCAGCATGCAAGCACAAGTATCAAATCAATCCTATCATGCGGTATTCTACATTCATAGGCATCTAACCACAATCACAATCAATTCAACTCAACCCTCAACCGATTCTAATCTCACAATCTTATTCGGGTTATATCAAAACTCAAAAATTTTCCCCACAAAATAGAATAATACTTAAAAATTAAGGCAAAATTTAAATACGAAAAGCAGAATAAATAAAAGATAGAATGTTCCATCTCTTGTCCACATCCCCCCAAACTTATTTCCAACTCGAAGAGTGGAATAAGTTTGAAAATCAGACAAAAGAGGGAACGATACCTGGTAGTTGATCTCAGACATCAACTTTTTATCCCCCGGAGTCTTCAGATATTGCACGGCGTGAATTGTTGCAGCTGGCACTTCTCGTCGATCGACTTGAAGCCTTCTTGCGACCCTTGCTGTGGATGGAAGAGTATCACGCTGGGCTGCTAGGCGTCGATCGACGCCAGGCTGCGTCGATCGACGTCGAGCCGATCTCCCAAATATTTTTTTTTTCAATACTGCAAAAACGACTGTTAGCAAAGAAATAAAAGCAGAAATCCGAAATAAAATTAAAAAAAAATGAAAATTGAAAAGAAAATACGGAAAATGTTGGGTTACCTCCCAACAAGTGCTTGATTTAACGTCGCAGCTCCACGATACCTCAAATCACTGCCAAGGAGGTCGGGTCCAGACTCGCCGACCCTTGGCATCCACCATGTAGACTTTCCGGTCTTTGATAATGGTGGTGAGCTCAGAAAAAGGTGGCGCAGTTGACACTGCTACCCTATCGTTTCCTCGCTCCCACTCAATGGCAGCTGCTTCATCTTCTTCAGACTCATCCTCTTCTTCAGTGGTGGATATTCGATTGCACTCCGCCTTCTTCTTGTTCTTGTCGATCACAAAGGTGATCCTTTTGTCATTTGCTCGGAGTGTGATCTCGCCGCCTCGACAGTCAATGAGAGCAGCGCTAGTGTCGAGAAACTCATGCCCCAAGATCATGGGCATGTTCTCGTCCTCCTTCATCTCGTGCACCACAAAATCTGCAGGAAAAATGAGATGGCCCACACGAATGAGCACATCCTCTAGTATACCTTTCAGGCGGGACACAGACCGGTCCGCCATCTGCAGGGTGATTGTCGTGGGCCTCATCTCTCCGATGTTGAGACGTTTGTAGATGGAGTACGGCATCAGGTTGATACTGGCCCCAGTATCGCAAAGTACTCTCTCGAACGTGTGTCCCCCAATCTCAACCGGAATAGAGAAGCATCCAGGATCGCTTCTCTTGATGGGCACCTGCTTTTGAAGTAGCAGGTTGCACTGCTCGTGGATCTTCACCGTCTCGTTCTCCACGAACTGCTTATTTCCATTCATCAGTTTCCGGAGGTACTTCATGTACCCCGGGATTTCCTTCAGTGCTTCGATCAGCGGGATGTTGATGCTGACCTTCTTCAGATTCTCCACAAATCTGGAGAACTTCTCGTCCTCTTTCTGCTTCGCGAACCGCTGTGGGAAAGGCAAAGGAGGGAGCTGATCATCAGACTGCTTCGACTTCATTCTTGGTACAGACTTCAGCGTCGATCGACGTAGGGTGGCGTCAATCGACGGGCCTTTTTCTTCTGCATCGATCGATGAGGCAGGTCCGTCGATCGACGTGGATTCGTCTCCCGCACAGTTTTGCTCCTTTTTGCCTCCAGAATCATCCGTAGCCATCTCGGGACCCTTGTCGTCCCAGACCTCAGAGTAATGGCTTTGAATGTCTTTTCCTTTGCGGGGTTCACCTCTATCATACTTGGCAACTGTCCAGGCTTGTGTTGATTGCCGAGTGTGGTGGCAATCTGGCTCAATTGAGTGTCCATCATCTGAAGATGTTTTGTCATCAGCTGCATGTGGTTTGACATTCCCTTCACCTCGGTTTCTACTTTCCCAAACCGGTTATCCGAGCTCTTGATGAATTTCTCGAGCGTCTCCTCTAGCACGGATTTCTTCCTTTCCACGATCTATCCTCCAGTACCTGCATCAAAACCAGGCGGAGGGTGTTCTGCAGCAGAAGGGTTAACATAGGAAAAACCAGGGTGAGATCGCCCATGGTTGTACTGATACCCTTGATTACCTCGGTAGTTATTGTGATAACCACCGCCAACGTAATTCACCTCCGTACTGGCAGTTCCAGACGAACTGCTTGCACCCCTGTTGATGTAGTCAGCCTCTACGGGTACTATGGCCATGCTTGGCTCTGCAACAGCTGCAACTTGTGATGTGCCCAATTTTTCAATCTCCTCCCGGAGCTTTTTCACCTCAGCGACCACGTCAATTTCTGGCTTTGTCTCGACTGCTTGACTGGTAGCTGCCTATCAGTTGGCCATTGGTGGTTATTCAGCGCCATATCAACCAGCAACCTCATACTCTCTGCACCGCTCTTCTTCATCAGTATTCCTCCGGCAGATGCATCAACCAGCTCCTTCATGTGAGGGTTCAGTCCCTCATAAAAATGACACACTTGCATCTCCAGATCGATGCCATGTCCAGGACAGAGTCGTAGGAGCTCTTTGTATCTCTTCCATGCCTCGTAAAGGACTCGTCATACATCTGTTTGAACGTAGTAATGACAGCTTTCCTCTTCAGCAGCAGGCTCGGTGGGAAGTAGTTGGTTAGGAACTCTGCTCGAAGCTCCTCCCATGTCCCGATTTGACTCTTATCCAGTCCAGCAAACCAAGACCGTGCCTCGTCTCTGAGTGAGAACGAGAACAGTCTCATCCTAATCACATCTTGGGTTACTCCATTCTGTTTCACAGTGTTACACACCTCAATGAATTGGTTGAGGTGGGTGTATGGGTCTTCTAC
The DNA here is from genome assembly GCA_026898455.1 of Plectranthus barbatus. Classification (NCBI taxonomy): domain Eukaryota; kingdom Viridiplantae; phylum Streptophyta; class Magnoliopsida; order Lamiales; family Lamiaceae; genus Plectranthus; species Plectranthus barbatus. Next base: position 10,686 of record JAPKLW010004658.1, read on the forward strand.
AGCTCTTCCCCCAAACTAGTTTTGCTGCACCATCTGAATAAGGCATGTGCGTAGCTCAAAGTTGTTGGCATCAATGCCAACTCTGAATCTGGCCTCCGCTTGCTGTGGAAGAAATCGATCCAAGATGGACCTTTGCGGAACCACAATCTGCCTATTGTTCAACTCTGCCAGTCTTGCAGCTTGCTCCGCCTGAGCAGCCTGGGCTGCTTGAAGTTGTACTCTCAGCTGCTGCACTTCATTCACAAACTGCCTCTGCTCCTCGGGAGTCATATTTTGCAGAGGTGCTTCAGGATTCTCAGCCATCTCTCGTTGTTTTTCTTTTCCTTTCTTTTTGATTTTCCTGCAGGTTGCTTCAATTTCAGGGACAAAGGCTTCGAGTGTTTTTCCTTTGGCTCGCGTGTTCATGCACCTGCACAGGAAATAGGTAAAATTAGTTCGGCGTCGATTGACGTGGGTTCACGTCGATTGCCGCAAAAGAGTGGTCACGTCGATCGACGAAAGGCTTCCGTGGATCGACGCTGCAAAAATGATCGACGTCGATCGACGCTAGATGGCGTCGATCGACGCGGGACACAGACTCAAAAACTCACACATGCACACGTACAGAAAATTAAAACTCAATCCAGCAAATCCTAGAACGAACTAGTAACAGGATAAAATCTAACAATTCCCCGACAACGGCGCCAATTTGATCACTGCTATTTCTAACAGATTAATTATAATAACAGCAGCAAATAAATTTGTAAACCCTAAGGTTATCGATCCAGGGGAATTGTATGGGGAAACTATCCTATGTACTAGCTATAATCCTAAGATTCATTGTTTGAGGAATTCAAAATCAGGGTTTTAACTTCGAAAGTAAAGATAATGATACTTGAAAATTAAAGGAGTTTTGAAAGCAAATTAAAGGAGCACAGATTCTAGGGAAGAACTCTTATTATGGATAACATGTAGGAGCCAATTAATTTAACAGGTGAAATACTGCAACAATGCTATATTTCTTTGTTTGGCAAATATAACCTAGATTACTAATTAGTGACTATCTTCGCTCGGTCTCAAAGTACACCAAATTAGTCAATCCGATAAGAAAATCAGTTCAATTCCTACAGTCTAGTACATCTGTTTGAATAGTGTAGATTGTATCATGCATTCCTATTCCCACTATCAATATTAATCTCTCGGTCCTTCTATCAATAGCTAGACATCTAAATTAATCGTCACCTCTCGGTCCTTGAATTAATCTAGAATTATAGAATAAACACAGGAATCATGAACCTAATTAATTAATCCTAACATGCATCCATAATAATATTCAAACCCTAGAACCCGCTAGGGTTTCTAGCCACTCATCGTAGATAGAAATCCAAAAGAAAACATATTAAATTGCATAAACATAAAGAACTTACAAGAAAATAAAAGGGTTTCGTGTTCCCCAAGTCTCCAAACTCTCAAAACCAAATTGTAGAACGAAAATATGATAAGGAATTGAAAAGTTATATGAAAAATCGAATTTTCTAGGTTATTTATAGTGGTGGATGTGTATCCTATCAAATCTAGGGCTAAAGATATGAATAAATCCGCATTTAATCAGATTTTCACTCCAGCAGAGAACCTCGCGTCGATCGAGGCTGATCCCCGTCAATCGACGGGAGTTCTTGGTCTTCGTCGATCGATGCCAGTTGGCATCTGTCGACGCAGCTTTTCGCCCTCCTGCGCGGTCTCACGGTTTTGGCCATAACTTTCTCTCCCGAACTCCGATTGACCCGATTCCAGTTGCGTTGGAGAGCTAACTCAAAGCATCATCCATTGCCATGTACCAATAGCTCGAATTCCTCTTGTGGAAGAACTCTTCACTGCTACTCTTACACGTCACTGCTTCCGGAACGAATATCTCTTGAATTTAGGCCTAAAACCCTACAAAAACACCAAAACGCGCATAATACCACCTAATATAGACTCATGCACATAATATATATATAAACTCAATAAAACTACATAAAATAGTAGAAAATAATATAGATAAGCGAGTAAAATAATGAGCTTATCAGTTTGCTGAATATTTCCGTTGACACTCAAACCTTTGACTTTTATTCTGCTAGCATCCTTCAGGGTTTATTAGCAAATGCTAAAACCTTAGCATTCTGCTAACACATGTCTTCTAGCAGACGCTGTCCTTCGGTATCTGCTAGGAATTGCGTAAGTCTTCTAGCAAACGCTTTCCTTCGATGTCTGCTAGGAATAGCGCATGTCTTCTAGCAAACGCTTTCCTTCAATGTCTGCTAGTCTATTACAACTCAATAGATGACCTATACAGGACATTACATGATATGCTAGACTTATCTATAGTTCAGCAAATGATCGACCAAATGCTAAGGTTTGATTCAACAAAACCCTTTTACAAATAAATCCTAAGGGAGATTTTAGGAATAATTTCCCAACACCCCCGCAGCCCAGCCTTGCCCGGTCGCCGTCGCTAGCAACTTGCATTGCTGGCGAATGTCGCTGATCACAGCAGCAGCAGTCGAAGCTGCACTACAACAGAGCCACCGCGCGCAGCAGCGCACGTCCGTTGCTCCTCCAGCGCGACCCACCGGTGGATGCAGATCCACCGCGCACTGCGTTCTTCTCTGCCAGCCACCACCACTCGCAGAACCAGTCACCGCCAACGTCGCTGCATCTCCGGCCAGCCTTGCGAAAAAGAGAGAAAGAGACTGCTGCCGCAGAAACCAACGTCGCGCGCCTCCGGCGCGCATCCTGCCTTCTCTCTCCTCCTGCGCGCGGCCTCCACCGTTCATCGGACCTGCACATATCACTGGAAAATCGCACACAGCAACACAAAAAATTGGGTGCGGCCCAGCCACATTAGAAACCCTAGGGTTTCTGCCGCCGCTGCCACCCTCATGCAACGCCGATGAGAGCTCCGAGGACTGAACCGTGGTGGTGCTGGAAACGATGTCATGTTCTTTGTTGTTCTTTGTCTTCTCCGGATTTATAGATTTTACAAATTTGAAAATTAAAAAAATACAAAATAGATCTAAATCTATTACATGATTTTTTCTATCGAATCTAACCACAGATTTTCTCGTGGTAAAAACAAACCCAAAAACGAGAAGGCCACGAGAACAAAAACATCCACGACAATTAAATCCATCCACAATAAATATAAACATACATATTTATTCAATCACGATTCATTTAAGACAGAGGCTAAAATTCCAAACCTGGCTCTGATACCAATTGTAGGATTTTAGTCTACAATAGACAACGTGAGTTGTCATTTATTTCTTTAGTCGTTTGGATTGTTCTTAGGGTATCAAAACAAATCAGATTGAATAAACCCTATGCATGCTCCTAATATTTAATTGCAAGTAATGGATCGATGGAATTCCTGAACTCCTACGACTGATCTACAGATCTAGATCGAAGATAATGACGAAGGAGTAGATCTTGATGTGGGATCGATCTAAGATATCTTGTTCCAACAGATCTGATCTTCTGATCTATTCCCTTGCTCCTTGAAAATCTGATGAGGATACGCTATTACAAAACTAGGTTTTAACCATATTACAAAACATCTAAAGCTACGTGCATGTTTTTGATTCAAACTTCATCAAGTAAACCCATGTCCCTCTACTGAAATCGTCTACTATAGTAAGAAAATAATGCGCGCCTGTAAGAGACAGGGTTTTGTACCAAACCAAATATCACAATGTTATAATTCAAATCAAGAACGCGGCTGAATATAACTTTTCCGAAAAGGAATTCGAGTCTGTTTAGCCATTATACAGGAATCACAAATACTACTACTACTAGCCTTACAGATGCCTCATAGCTTATCTTATGAGGCGTGACCTAATCTCTTGTGCCATGTGTCTCCTTGAACTGCACAGGACATAGCTCGACGTCCGTTGTTGTTTGGCTCCAGGAGATATAGACCACCACACTCTCTACCCATTCCAATCAGTTTCTTTGAGGCTAAGTCTTGCATAACATAACCATTGGCAAAGAAAATTAGAGCGTAATTATGTTCTTTCGTCAACCGAATCACTGAAAGTAAATTGCATTCAAAACTCGGAACATGAAGGACGTTGTTCAATCTTAATCCATCTTGCAAGGTGGTCCCTCTAATTTTGGTGACTGGTGCCCTTTCCCCGTTTGGAGTTTTCACAGGAGAGCTATCGACTACATTAACTTCATCCTCAAGTTTTCTACCTTTTCCAACAATATGTTCGGTAGATCCGAAATCAATAATCCAAGATGTCAAGGTGGTAGAATCTTTACCATCCATGTGAACTGGTTTGCTGGAGTTGGAACTGTTCGCGCCATTATTCAGCATCTCTCTCAACTGGTTCAATTGGTCTGGGGTGAAACTCTGCAGTTTAGGATTTGAGTCTACAATAGACAATGTGAGTTGTCATTTATTTCTTTAGTCGTTGGGATCATTCTTAAGGTATCAAACCAAATCCAATTGAATAAACCCTATGCATGCTCCTAATATTTAATTGCAAGTAATGGATCTACGGAATACCTGAACTCCTACGACTGATCTACAGATCTAGATCGGAGACAATGACGAAGGAGTAGATCTGGATGTGGGATCGATCCAAGCTATCTTATTCCAACAGATCTAATCTTCTGATCTGTTCCCTTGCTCCTCGAAAATCTTGTGAGGATACGCTACCGAGTTGAATCGGAGATCTGGAGGAATCGATCAATTCCTCCCAATGATAGCCGTGGCCCCTCTCTCTCTTCTCACATAGTTGTGTGTATTATATATGTAGATCTGATAGAGAGGGGGCTTTTATAGTGCTAGGGTTTACAAAACCCTAACCCTAATGGGCTCTGAGCAGATTGTGGGCCAAACCAGGGACCAAATGCAAATAATAAAGTGGGCCCTCTTTATTAATTAATTCCATGTCCAACCCAGAACATAATTAATTAATAAAACATTGTTTTAACCTTCATCACGGTAACAATGCTGACTCTCCCCTTTATTACCACGTAATTTAGAACGGGTTGCATTAAACTTGAATGATCCACATATTTAAGGTTCAGGACATTCATTAATTAATTTGGCTTATGACAATTAGCCATAATTAATTAATCTCTTATTTCCTGAGTAGTACCACTGACTCCTTTTCACTTATGCCTGAATTAAACAATTCAACCTGCAGGGTTTAGCATAATGAACCTTGTGAGCTCCTCAAGGAATGTCCCCATCCTAAAGCGGATATGATTACCTACATGTCCAGCCTAAGCAAGCCACACACAAACCGCCACACCCAAGATGCAGGTATAAGAGTACATGAAAGACTCGCCACCATAGCAAGTCAAAGTGTGGTCAACTTATGTATGCCCCTTACCCTTCCATTAGGCTTAAGATCATAACAAGTATCTAGAGATCTGGCTCATTCATATGTCAATTAGAATGACACATCTCACTGTTGATCCCATCAATACATAAGGATGTATCGACACATCAAGTAGCTAGGATAAGCTCACTTATAAACTGATGTGTTGCAGCCTAAACCGACAGCCTATCCAGGGACTGTTTCAGCCGTGATACTGTTTATACCTCGCTATGTCAAACGATTCATATGATCCTCTGTGATCTCCTACACACCATATGCTCATCCCTATAGGCGAGATAATATTATATTATAGTTCGTATCGTATGTTTGTTATATCATATAGCGACTATGTTGATGTAATACATTTATGAAGACCAGTGTATCAAACAAACACACTTAATCATAAATGCTTTTAGTATACAATCCCAACATGCAGTATGTTGGAGTCAGCTGTATTGCCGTCGACATGTGCTGCACGCCTGGCTGCTTCTTTGCAAACTTCCCTCCTTCTGTCTTCCATGTTTTGTTTCTTCTACCCTCTGGATAACCGACAATCTCGTAACAATTATCAATTGTATGCCACAACTTCCCTCAATTACCACACTGTTGGGGCAATTTTGGGTTTTTGACACCTTCCCGTTTTTCAGGGATTCCTTGTTTCTTAACTTGGAAAGCAGCCCCGTCAAGGTTCGGTTTTCTCCAACTGGTTATCATTCGCTGCTGCTCGTCTTCTGCCACAAGGTGCTATCCCCAGAGTAGGTAAAGGCGTCATGCTTAAAATCTGACTTTTAATGGTGTTAAATACATCATCCAACCCCATCAAGAACTCGTAAATCCTTTCTTTCTCCACTTTTTTGGCGAACAATTTTGCGACATCACATGTGCATCTTGGCGTGGCCGTTACGGCATCTATTTTGTCCCATATGCCCTTCAACTTTGTATAGTAGGTTGAAACAGATAACTTATCCTGACGTGTGAGGGTTAGATTCCTCTTCAACTCATAGGCTTTTGGTGCACTTTCCTTTCCGAATCTGTCTTCCAGATCGCTCCATATTTCTTGCGCCGTCTTGGCGTGCTTAACACTATTTCGAATCTCCTTGTCCATCGCAACAACAAGCCATCCTTTTACCATGACATTGCATCGCTTCCACAGGACAAGATTTGGAGAGTCCTTTTCCGGCATCGGCAATAAACCATCAACAAAACCAAGTTTATTCTTCGCCAAGAGACAATTACTCATCTCATCACACCAATCTCCATAGTTTTCGTCATTAAGGAGATCAGTAACATATACGTGGCTTGGATTATCGGATGGCCCTATGTAGTAGGGGACATAAGATCGTTAACGACCCCAGCTTCGTCAGCCATAATTCGGAGCAGCGGACGTCGAGGATGAAGCTGTTATGCGGAAGCTTTGTTGAACGTATGGTTCTGGTACCATGTAGAATTTTGGCACGAAAATATTCATTGATACAAGAAAGTTTTACAGCGCATGTGTATATATAGAAAACGAGAAAGAAAACATAGAGGAAAAAGGAAAAACTTAGATATTAATGTATATCTTTATTCTATGCGAACATGGCCGAAGTCTTCTAACTTCTGTGTACTTATCTCAACAGATATATTCAATATATATCTTCATCAATTATTAAGATATTGATATATCTCAACAACTTTGAATGTTAACCCTATATTGTTGTTCATCTAAATACAATCACTATTGCCATTTTGCTATTTTTTTGGAATTAACCCACCATAGTCTTTTAATTTTCAGTATTTCTTATAACAAATCTTAAATGGTTGATTAAGTGAATCGGGGCGTAAGACATATTTATCTTAATTTGATATGACATTTCTCATAAAATATCTAGTCTAAATAAATATATCTTGGTGCTTTTCGTGTTTAATTTGATGAGATCAAACCATGAATATATTAAGGCATGAAAATGAAAGACAACAATGAAATTACTCCTATTATTTTAGAAAAAAAGAAAAGAAAAGGGGCAGAGGACGAGCACTATCCTAACACCCCAACTTCATGTGGCTCAGCCTCGGAGCTAGGTTCGGAGTTTGTTTACTTGGGTAGACTTCAAAGGATAAGAACGACCCGACCTAAACGCTAAACCCACCCCACCCAACCCCACGCCCAAAGTATCAACACCCCTCTCTCTCTCTCACATAAAACACACACACACCGCCTCCACTTAAAAAGCTTTCGAGAGTCCACTTCTCTCTCATTTCTCTAATATTGCCATAACTTTCATCTAGAAAACACGCACACACATATACTACAACGCACAACACAACCATTCCAACAAGACGAAAATATAGCTCAAACAATTATAGTAGCTAAAAACACCATTCTCTCTCTCTTTGGAAAAAGCCAATAAACCAATCAATAAAGCTGGCGATCGATAACCAAGAAACCCCTGTTCTTGAAGTCAAGCCCAAAAACAGGAAAATCATGGTAACTAAATACTCTCATCCGTTTTCAGTGATTGCGGGCATTTTTTTTTTGTGGCTTTTTTTTTTTGTATAATGGCTGCTTCTCTTTCTTCAGAAAGAATAAAGGTTTTTCTCCATTTTTTATTTATATTTTTTTGTATGAACAGGGAGCTGTTGAGGAGGAGAACCGATGGCCACCATGGCTGAAGCCTCTGTTGAAGGAGCAGTTCTTTGTTCAATGCAAATTTCATGCTGATTCTCACAAGAGCGAATGCAATATGTACTGTTTCGATTGTATGAATGGCGCCCTATGCTCTCTCTGTTTGGCTCATCACAGAGACCACCGCGCTATCCAGGTACAATTTTTTCACCTTTCCAATAAGTAGTTCTCAAAATATCAATCCCCTTTTATGATATATTCATCCACTTTTAGTATTTAGCTTTCCCCATTTTTTTGTCAAATTCAGCCTTATCATTCACTTCTGAAAAAGAAAATGAAAAAAATATGAGAAATTTAGCAGCGTTGACTTTAAATGCGTGGAAACTGCAGCTCTTACATTCAATGAGGGGTTTGATTTTTTACATTGAACTCTGGGATGACCACTGATTGATTGATTGTGCGGGTGTGATTGAATTTGCAGATAAGGAGGTCATCGTACCATGATGTTATCAGAGTGAATGAAATTCAGAAGTATTTGGACATAAGCTCTGTTCAGACATACATAATCAACAGCGCCAAGGTCGTTTTCTTGAACGAGAGGCCGCAGCCGAGGCCAGGCAAAGGCGTCACCAACACCTGCGAGGTCTGCGATCGCAGCCTCCTAGACTCCTTCCGCTTCTGCTCTCTGGGCTGCAAGGTAGTTAGTTATGATCAAGATTTTCCCCATTTACTACGATTTATATTGATATTTGATAATGACATCGATCTGGAAAGCGGCTAGTTTGTGTTGCAATAGTGATCATTTTTGATGGAGTACATTTTGTGATCACGATTGGATACCTGACATCTTGATTCTCAGATTGCTGGGTCATCGAAGAACTTCCGTAAGATGAGGAAGCAATCGCTGGAGAAGAAGACGGGGCCAACTACATTGGCAATGACAGCAACATCAGAGTCAGAGGACTCGTACAGCAGCAGCAGCAGCCATGGCCGGAATACCACCAAATTCCCCAACTTTACACCGTCCACGCCTCCGCGAACCGCCTTGAATTTCAGGTCTGCAAAGCGAAGAAAGGGTATTCCCCAGAGATCTCCAATGGGAGGTCTCATGATAGAAATATTAAATTAACTTAAATTTGCTTTTAACCTTAAGAAGAAGCAGAAGAAGATATAAAAGCTGTGCTTATGTATGTATATATGTATTAGCAGTTTTCTACCACATTGTATATAGACGCAACTTGTGTATAGAAATATGAAATATAGACCAGGAGTAGAGAATGTGGAAAAATAAGTCAATGTTATGAGTTTTGTTTGGAATTTAGAAACATAAGCCTTGAAAGTTCTATGAAAATACTTTATATATATATAAATATATATTTCTCTTGAGTAATGTCTCTTTGCTTTCAAGATTTTACCAAAATTTGGATGAAGCCAAATCAAAATTTCATTTTACATCCTTGTTAACAACTGAAAGTGCTGTTACTAGGAAAGGGATTGCTGTTATCTTCCCACTTTTATGTGGGTTTTTGTTTTATTGGGCAACAATAAACAAATGTGTAAAGGATTGGAATGAGGGATGACCAAAAAGCAACCCTTTGTTGGATTTTCAGGCTGTAAATTCTTAGTCATTCACGAAAGAGTAACACATAGTTCATGAATTAGAGACCAATGCTTATTATTGACTTTTAAAAAAAAAAAAAAAGAGTCATGTCAGTTAAATCTAATAAATAAAATCGGAAAAAATTGGTGGTTCGAATATTGAAATGCTAAATTTGGAAGGATGTAAGTTGCAAAAGCCGAAAGAGAAAGTAGGAGGAGAGAAAAAGGTGTCGAGATGTGGTTGGATGAAGAAAAGCCAGGTGTCTTGGTTCTTGGAATGGAGAGTTAGGTCACGCAATGCTTAGTTATAATCTAGTTTTCTTGGTGGAGGGGTTTTCCAAGTTGCATTTTGGTGGGGCCATTTTCATTTGCTGCCGTTGATTTGATCTAATAATGCAAATGGTTGGTTTACTTGTCATCAGCATCTCAAATTTTCATATGATTGGGTTATGGTACTTTGGTTGATTGGATGACCCCGAATATTTACTTACATGTGTATGTATAAATTATATCCCGTCATAACCAGTTATATGTGTTGAATATGTTAATTTTTATATATTATACTTGATTAATTAATATATTATGTGTATAAGTTTTTTAATATATGTTGGATGTTATATTTAATTCATGTTTAATTAACATATTACGCCATTTCAGCAATAAACCTTATAATACAATTAACTCTTTACTGTTCTACTGTTGGACTTATAGTTTTTCGCTTTCCATCCTCGGCAACCACCTCTAAAATTCTCTCTATAATAGAATCTTTCATTTTAAGTATTTTAATATTGACATAATTTTGTGATGGTTTTGGATTAGAGTTAATCCACATGCAAAAGTGAGTTAAAATGATAAATGGATGGGCCCAACGTTAGTTATGAACTGATGACACTAAAATTGATCACTCAAAAGTAATGTTTCTCAAGTAATAAAATATCAATCCAAGGATCTTCTCGCTTCGCCCAAAGGAATACCGTTTATTCGTGAGGATTCTTATAGCTAGGCAAATTCAAGTCGTTGAGTTTTTGTTCTATTTTCCTAAGATTAAATTTAAACTAACTAAAGCAACAATAAAGCAACAATCAAACACATCATTCATCAATTGAGATTTTAAAACAATTCTTCAATTTGTAATCACAATGGTAGAACAAGTCTCACAAATGCTCAAAACGAATGTTGATAAGGATGTCGGAGTAATCCAATTGAGTTGAATTATGGTGCAAACCTATTTAATTTCTAGATGGATGGACTATTACCCTACACTAGCCAACCCCCCTATCACGACGAGTTGACCGTAGATGAAACTAGAAACCTCAAACCGCTACGTTATCGGCTCTTAATTCACTCCTAAAAGCTCGTAATTCATTATCCTATGCCCTTCCTCCGCACAGGGATTGGATCGAGGAACACAAAAATTCACACTATTCGCGACACTCCTATCCGCATGAAGACTGCAATATTCGTGTCAATTAACACCTAGATTGGCTATTACCTATACCTAGGTGCATATGAACAAGCTCTAGTGCGATAAAGTAAACATGCATAATTCAACCTAATTTTCTCACACCTTAATCCAAATCAACATCCAAGGAAGTTTAGAATCCCATACCTATCTTGTTTAACATTACAATATCCATTTGAAAGCAAAACATTACAAGAGACATGTTTAGATGAATTTCTTCCCCTAATTGAGCACTTGGATCTTGATCTACCCCCTTGGATCTTCAATTCTTCTCCAAGGATGATGGATTAGCTCCTTGATATCTTTAGTGAGGTTTGGAAGGGAATGGTAGAGGGAATCCTCGAGAGAATTTAGGATATTTTCGTGTAGATTTCACAAAAAGTTGAAGTTCTCCTAAAAAATGTGAGTTTCCCCCTTTTCATAATGAGTTGGCAAAGCCCCAGATCGCCCGGGATGAGATCGGATCGCCAGGGGTAGCTTGAAACTGAAAAACCGTCGAACAACACGTTCTGGATTGCCCGAGATGGATCAGGATCGACTGGAATATTCCTCTAAACAGCACGGATCGACAGGAATTTGCCTCTGAACAGCCAGGATCGACCGAAATCTGCAGGATCGATCGGAATTTGCCTCTGAACTGCCAGGATCGGTTTGTTTGGCTCTGGATCAGTCGATCCGGATCTGGATCTCCCAGGATTTTCTGGATTTGGCAATTTTCCTCCAAAACTAAGCCAAAAATATTGAATTATGCCCAAAACCTAACCTACACCATCCGAAACACACAAAACACGAAACACAACAAAAAGAAAACAAAAACATATGATATGAGAGTAAAATGAACGCAAACATCCATGCACAAACATCGAAATATAGGTCATTTTACGCACATATCATAATGCCCCAAACTTGAACCTTTGATTGTCCTCAATCAAAACAAAGTAAAGCAATCATTCTACCTCGAAAAATTACCTCATAGCTCATCTTGATTATCTTAGCATGTCTTAGTCAAATGAGATTATCACCTAACTTTGTGACATGATTAATGCTAAGGACTCAAACCACTCATGAAATATGGATGAAAGAAATGAAATCACTCCCTCACGTGTTTAGGGACGATGAGAGTCACTCAATCACAAGATATCAAGCTCAATCTCCATAGGCTTGCATCCATTCTCACCACTATACTACAATGAGTTAGCTCCTAGAATAAAAAAGGTCTTTGCTTTGGTTATAACGTGGCTAACTAATAGGTAGGTGGTTTTGGGCCAAAGTAACTAAACTACTCAATTTCCCAAGAACCCCCCAAAAACGTTATCATCAACCACTAAACTCGAGGCTTATTCCATTCTCAAATCTTTCTTTCTTCATTTTTTTTCTCTTTTTCTTTCTCTTTTTTTTCATTGACACCTTCCTTCATTTTTTATGTGTGTGTCTTCTCTTCTTTTCTTTTTTTTTTCATTGGCACCTTCCTTCATTTTTTTCACGTGGGTGCCTATTTTCTAGGATTTACATCAATCCTCTTCATTTCTTTCCTTTCATGCCTCATCAATTGCAATAACCAATAACAAACAATTCCCACCCAAACACACATCACCATATTCACCCTCATTCTCTTTTCGCCCCAAACCCAAATAATATCAAAGAAATTTCTCCAAATAAGCTCAATCACGGGGATCAAAGATATGAAAGGCAAATAATAATCAGAATGAACACCTTATACTCCCGATGTGTAAGGTAGGACTAGAAATCGATGGCCTAATATCGTTTTCTAGTCTTATACTCATGCTAATAGATCAAGAATAGATGCAAGTTCTAGATCTTTTGCTCTCAATCTCACCTCTCTCAAACAAAATAGATATGACAATATCATGGCTCAACACTCACAGCTTTTTGTCAAGTCCCATGCATTAACCGAACACAATACTCGACAATTCAAAAGTAAGACTCAAACATGCTTTGACAACAAGATTCCGCCCTATCATTGGTTGAGGTAAAATTCAAACTTCACCAAGTAAATCATGGTCCAATCTCAATCCAAGTTTTGGGTTCATCACACACACACAAGCACACAAACAATCCTAAAAACAACATCTACATGCTATGAATCTAAATGGAAAGAGAGCGATAGAATGCGTTACCCATCGGTAGCCATGATCAAACCGCCTCTCCAATGCCTTATGTACCTACTAAACAAACACAAACACCACCAAACTTTGAGCATAATTCATACCATTAAGTTCTCATTTCCACCAATCGTAACACCAACCAACAATCAAGAATTATAAGACATTATCCACTAGCACAACCATTCAAACCAATCCATTCATCATTCCACAAACCAAACAAAATAGGAAGTAGTCATTCATGCCAACTCATCAATGATTCCATCCAAAATCATAATCAAACTATAACAATCGTAAACCACATTCACTTCCAAAACCTCTTTCCACCATCATTCCACAATCCAAAATCTATACAAATAAATCATTTTTCCACTAGCTCCACCAAACATTCCATCAAAACCAACATTCAACAAAACACAACTATAGGAATTATCAACTCATGCAACATCCATTCAAACCATCAAAATCAACTCATAAAAACATCCATTCATACCATCAAAATAAGCATAATCCAAAACATTCATCTAACCAAGGTAGAATATCAATATTAAGTACAACTATATCGAATTCAAATTTAAGGAAGAAATATCCATCAACTAAACTAAACTAAGCAATATAATGATAGGAGAAGGGAGAGGAATAAACCAAGGCACTGGCCATCGGCACATCCCCCCAAACTTAGTCAAGTGAGACTAAGTTTGCAAAACGGTGGACGGTGCATCGTCACTCCTCTCGATCTTGTAGTTCCTCCTAACAAACACATACCAAAAAAACTAAACATTTATTCAAAATCAAAACAACTAAAATCAATTAAACAAAAGAAAGAAAATTGGTTGGGTTGCCTCCCAACAAGCGCTTCCATTTACGTCGGTAGCTAGACGACCTTACCATGTCATTCATTGTCAAAAATCTTGTGGATTTTTAAGATACTTTTCTCCCTTGTTCGGCATTTACTCGGGAGCAACTTATCTATGGAGATCTTTCTTGCTATCCTCTCATCCTTCGAAGGAGATTTGAATGTCCTGACAAACTCTAATGGCAAAGGTGGTGCTTGTGCCTTTAATCTGATTTTAAAGGTATCCTCAAAGCTTCTATTCATCATAAGATCCACCACACATTCTCCATCGAGCTTATAATCGATGTCGAAGATAAGAACATGCACCTCCATTGCTTCACAAGCTCTTCCTCACACCCCTCTTCAAAAAGCTGCACCATGGCCAAAACTTTCTGCATTTCCTCATGTGAAGGTATATCAATTTCACCATTCTTCTCATTTTCAATAACTTGTAACTCCTCCTTGGTGCCTTGATCACTGTAATTTCTACAGATTAATTATAGAAATAGTGGCAAATAAATTTGTAAACCCTAAGGTTATCGATCCAGGGGAATGAAGCAACGAAAAATCCTAAATACTAAATCAGACGTTCTTAAAATACTGGTTAGGAAAAGCAATTAAAAAGTTTTGGTTGTTTTGAAAATTGCAATACATGCTAATGAAAATTAAACAGGAAATTAAAAGGTTTTTGGATTCAAATAAAAGAAGCACATATTCTGGGATATCTACCTATCAAGTATAACATGTATGAATGAATCGATTAATTCCCAATTTTAATTCCTCTTCGTAGTGAAACATCAGAAAAGTATTACGAACTTC
>JAPKLW010004659.1:4438-25477 GCA_026898455.1 Plectranthus barbatus
ATTATATGGTAAACTACTTCCCAGATGTTATCTGTTAACTCAATTAAGTTTCGGTGCATTTACTAGACAAACTAGGTGTATTACGAAGATAATGCACAAAACCGTTATAGATAATATAATACAATAATTATGAGTTAAGCTCCAAGATAATGTAATAATGCATGCGATACAATATATTATATTACATAAAGATAATGTAGATGTAATATAGTAACGTAGGAGAAGTGAGTAACATATGATTACATATATATATATATATATATATATATATATATAAATGATTTTATAAATTAATTAAGATCATAACTTTTTTCAAGATTTCATGTTGAAGCATGGTTTTATAAAGTAATTAAGTATGATTTATAAAGCAATTAAGCATGACTAGAATTACGATTTATTTTTTAATTATTAATGCTTTTAATCTCAACTGATATTGATGCTATTAATCTAATGACTATGATTCATTCCTATTTAATACAAACTTCAATTTTAATACTTAATCACATTGATCAATATATATTTGTTTATATAACTTTTATTAAGTTCAAAACTTTTTATAATATAAATTTGATGTAATATTGAATTGTATAACTCATTTTAGTTTAATATACTTTTTAAATATATGTCTTAAAGTTACTTTTAAGTTTAATTTCATACTTAATCATATTTCTGTAAAAATGGGCATGTCGTAAAAACTGAATTGATAAAAATTAAGTTTAATTTCATACTTAATCATATTTCATGCATTTTAAAATCAAGTTCTAAACACATGGTTAAAAAATTATAACCTTTGTTATTTTATCATTAAATCTTAATATATTATTATATGAATTCTAAATTAAACAAACTTTTTAAAAATAGATACATTGAATAAGAATAATATGAAGAATAAATTATTTAACCAAATTTTATTATGGCAAAAATAAAGTGTGAAAATGTAATTAAATTCTAAGGGGATGTTTGGTTTAATAGTCGGGAATCATTATGGGTATAAGTTTAATATTAGAGAGAATGAGTATTTTTTTGGGAATCATTCTAAATTCTAATGTTTGGTATATGAGATGGGTTTAGGAATCATTTTCAATTCTAATTATTGATTTTTTAAGTTTATAGGTTTATAAAATAATTAAAATATTATATAAATAATAATTAATAAAAAAATAAGAAAATAAAATCATATTATAATAAATAAACAATCTATTTATCTTCTGATTTTTTTTATAAATATAAAATTGAGATAAAATATAAAGTATTAATTTAATAATAATATTATTATAATATATTAAAAATAATAATATATAATTATAGTAACATATAATATTATAAAATAATATAATTATCATAATATTTTAGAATAATATTATAAAACAACAAAAAGTAAATAAATAAAAAAATAATTATTAAATAAAAATTTATTTTAATAATTAAAAATAAAAAAATATAATTATATTAAAATAAATTAATAATATATTTATCTTCTTATTTATTTTATAAAATATAAAATTAAGATACAAATAAATTATTAATTTGATAATAATATCATTATAATATATTAAAAAGAATAATTTATAATTATAATAATATATGACATTATGAAATAATATAATTATCACAATATTTTAGAGTAATATTACAAAGATAATAAAATTAAATAAATAAGAAAATAATTATAAAATAATATGAACTAAAAAAATAAGAAATAAATAATTTTGGTAATGAGATTAGGGAATGAAAATGAAACCCACCATTTTGGAGAGTTTTGGTGATTCCTAAGTATTTAGGTATCATTCTCATTTTTTCATTCTCATACCATTTAACCAAACGGTAGATTTTGAAATCATTTCATTCCCTCATTACGAAACTCACCAACCAAACGGACCCTAAATGAGACGTGAAATAGATTTCTAATCAAGTAAAAAATAACTAATTTAATGATAAATTTTTAACACGTTATTTATAACATCATAGTTAATTTTTACTTTATTCCGGTTCTCATTTAGAATTAAATTACATTTTCACATGTTCTTTAAAAATTATTGATAAAATCAATTTTAAAATGTAATTTAAGAACCCCAGATTCTTACGTGATTAAAAATTTATTCAAAAATATATATTGTGTTTTTTTTAAAATTTTAAAAAATTAAATAATGCCAATTATTAAATGAAAATAAACAATCACAAAATATATATATATATATATATATATATAGCAAACAAACAATTACAAAACTTAATTTTTTATTGACAACTGTGGGATAATAATATATTTGTATCATAATTGAAAGAACTTTAAGTTTCGTATTATAAACAATTGATTATTGACGCGAGCACTATACTAAGTTTAAAAACTAAATGCGTACCGTGAGTGTGAATAGATTTGATGAATTCTTCCATTGACAGAATTCTGCGAACATCATCGAGAACTAAGAAGAATCGCTTCCCTTGCAGACGTTGAATTACACACATCTGGAGGTCGGCACTCTCCATTTCCTCCGCCCCCACAGCGTCGCCGCCGGGCAGCTGCCGTGATATGTTTATAAGCAACTCTTTATGACTTAATATTTCCTTACAATCCACCCAAATACGGTGGTTGAAATTCTGAACAACGTCTGTGTGGGTGTACAAGTGTCTGACTAGAGCTGTTTTTCCAGACCCAGATATGCCTCTTATGCATGCAACGCAAGCCTTTTGTTCTTCCTCTTCTTCTCTGTAACTATTTATTCTATCAAGCAACCGTTGCACATCCTCCTCAAACCCCACCACTTCTCCGTCTCCTTCTCCAACACCATCTCGGTTTTGCGATTCCTCCAATTCATGCAGCTGCTTGTTTGTCTCCTTCAGGTCTTTCTTGAATGAGTCCCACAAGCAATAACGGTTTTTAATACTGTGTTGGACCTCGCGAGCCATATCGACAACCTCAGATATAAAACAGTTTAGTCTGCAACTCCCCACTTCCAGTTTCTTGTCTCTCAGAAAATCCACTAACAATTTCATCTCATTCATTACCTCTTCTGCTTGTTTCATTATTTGTTTTTCTGATGGTTTCATTATTTGTTCTTCGTGTCTCTTATTTATTTCATCGAGAGTTGGTTTCTCAACCAGCATGCTGCGAATAGTTTCAATCTCCAATGCAACCATATCTACTGTGGTTGGACCTGCAACCAACAAAATACATGAACACTACTCCATTTAATTTGAACACAAACATATCTAATTGAGTTGGAGCAACATCGGAAATTATTTTAGTTTATGGTTGCTTATTAAGAGAAGGCTAATTCATTTCATTTAATAATAAATATGAATCATGTGATAACCTAAAGTTTATAAACTTTATAAACCAATATAAATAAGGTTAACTAAGGATTTAATTAGTTTTAGTTCGGAATATATTGGAAATCGAAATGTTTGCATTTCTAAATTTTTTGAAGATTATCTCGATAAGTAAGATTTAGCATACTTTAAGTGGTCATGCAAGTGATATTTTACGTTGGAAACTTGAGTTGAGTAATCAAGATTTTAATTTGATTATTGAACTCGAATGAGCTACAATTCATGATTGGAAGTTACATTTCTCGAACCGAGTAGAGAATTACTAAAATTTGATATTACGAATCAATCCAAATTATTAGATTGAAAATGTGTGACTTTGTTCGTAATTTGGTGCATAATTGAAATAAATCAGTTAATATAAGTGTGAATCCTGCTAATTACATAAATTTGTAGAAATTATATAAATAAATAGGGATTTACGCATCACTGCACATTTGTCACTCCAATACATCTCTAGACCGTATGCCTCAGCATTATTGACAAGAGGTGGACGATATCTAGATCAAAATCAGGGAGAGGAGTTAGAAATCATTTTAGCAATGTTACGAAACCTCTCAAGAGCCCAAAATCGTTCAATTGCTGTTTGGCCATTTTCCGAAAAATAAAAGCAGAATTAACAAAGACTTTCTTCTGTAAGATGAAAGATCTGTTTGAGTAGATGATAATAGACACCAAATCCAATTTTACTTGATAAGATATACGTCTCTGAAGTTCAAGTGACAGCTAAGCGCGGTTTAGAATTTTTGGTGTTAAATTCATATGAATTCGATGATTTGGACTAATAATTGGATATATATAAATTTTAGGGACCTTATATTTATATATTGACGGAATTTCTGCTGGATAAATGAGTGTATTAGGATCATAACTAAGTGATGTAAATGAGGTATATTGTTGGCTGCTGGTTGGTTGGAATTTTTGGCTTAGGGTTCAATACACAAATATTAATTCCTTGCTCTGAAATATAAATTACGGAATTAGGAAGTAACAATATTTAATTAATGATGTAGATGCATGGTAAACTTAGAACTTAGTTAACAAATAAATAAATAAGCCATGAATACCATCTGAATGTATATAACCAGATAAGGTATTGTAACTAAGATCTTGTTGGATTATGAGTTTGGAACTAATATAAACGTTAAATTGAGATAAGAAGGAGCTATGAATTCTAATAAAACTTGTTGATATATTTTAATTGGAGAGATGAAATTAGGATAAAACAATGGTTATGGTTAATTGTAAACTCTTATACTTTATATGAATTATGAACTTATCTAAGAAAGAAATAAGAAGTTTGTGAATCGAAATGGGAGCACATTAGTATTCCGTTAATGTTTTATTTAAGATAAATTGTTGATTGCAGTAAAAGTATATAAATGAGCTACTTGAAAGAAATTCTAAGTAAGAGGATTTTTAACTGAGTTTATGAATTATGATTTGAATTTAATTTTGGGAGTTTATGTTGATTGGTGAACATCATGTGTGTACGTGCATTTTTTTTGTATGAAGGAAATATTCCGGGTCAAGCAAAAGCTTTGGGTAACATGTATTACCAATTTACCACCCAAAATCCTAAAGGACAGCGAGGTGGGCATTTATTTATGGGAAGTTATAAGTATGAATTCATGTTTTGTTTTTGAATAAAAGTGTGACAATATTTTTTTAAAGTTGAATGTTGTGCCAAAATATTTATATGTGCATCCTATCTGTTTCCTCCGAGCCAAACGTAGTTGGCCGGAGAGTTGATAACGTCAATGGGAGAGAAACCGGGTTCGAGTCATGAGCTATTCACCATTGATTGTGAGCTAGGATGTTCATCCTTCAGTTCTTTGATACGTTATTATAATTTTGTTAACGATCGGGTCTCGAGGCTGCATGTTCTGAGACTTACTTGTGTGCGGCGCATCATTGTAATTATAATTGTATGTTTTCGGGGCGTGTGCTCACTGAGTACGCGGTGTTCTCACCAAGAAAACATACAGGTTAAGGTGTGGAATAGGAAGTGGAATCTGGGATGTGGCATCAAACCATGACAACAGAGTCTGATCCTGAGATATGCATCTTCACATGCATATCTCCGCTACGTTGTTTTAGCTGAATCGAGTCTTGATTCTAATTCACTTTATTTGTTTATTTCCACTTTAAACAATAATTGTTGAACTTTTGTATGAACCCAGTCATTAAATTAAGTCTGTACTGGCGGATCCAGAAAATCCCCGTGAGGGGGGCTGAAATTTTTTTTTTGTCTCCACTGGACTTCAATCCTTCAGTTCATATTTTTCTTCTTATTTTCATCCATTTTTTCTTCTTTATGAGGGGGGCTAATCCAAAAAATTCTGAATCGCGATACTACAAAAACGAAAAAATTCCGGATCGCGATACTACAAAAATAAAAAAAAATTCCGGCGGGGGGGGGCTGGAGCCCCCCCTAGCCCATACATGGATCCGCCAATGTGACTGTACACATTTGCAAATTATGTTATATCCTTATCCAGTGTTAAGTTTGAACCTTCTCTCTGTCGTCGTCTGATTTCATAATTATGATTCATGAGTTTAGTTTTATAAATTAAACCCCGTCGCATCCTCATAAGCCGAGGTAGCGAAGTGGGGGCGTGATAAATCAATAGTAGTTGTAAGTAAAAACCCATGAAATTGAAACACAAATTAAACTCGCATAAAAAATGTCACCAAATAAATTTGAGGGTGTTGTAATTGTAAGAATTTAAGAACATTGTGTTGAGTTAATTGATGCAATTAATCTAATTTATAAATCTTAAGATTAAAAAGTACAGATTTTAACGGTAGATTATGATCAATATAATTTGAATTATAAGACATATATTAGCTAAGATGATGGAGATTCTTGTCGGTGTGCTCTCATGTTGACCCCAGTTTCATCGATCTACTTTCTCGAGCTAGATATTGAGACTTATACTTTAACAGATCACAACACACTTTTACCCCTACTTGGGACAAATTACAATTATATCATATATTTTGAAGATATAATACTTATGCTCGTTTGGTAGGTATTTGAAGAAAAAGAGCGTTCTAATTAATTGAAATCATTTTAATCAAAAGCCTGTATAAAAAGTTACAGTCAAATTCTTCCTAAGAATTCGCAAAGTTCACATGAATGAAAAAAGAGGATTTTTCTCCAGATCGATCGTCTTGACATAGCATGTCAACAACGAGAGTTGGATAATTGATGTCTATACAATTCCTTCATTCTTAAGTCGATCATCTTATACAGCAAAGGAGCCTGACAGCTATGGATTTGTTTGGATAGTATGTGAAAAAATACAAAATAATTGAATGACTGAATATCTATGGTCCTAGCCAATTGCTTTCGATTATAAGTTAACGAGATTGGTAATCATGCTTGCAGTTGAACAAATGTGAAATAACCAAAAATATTTTTGGATATATATATGTAAGAACATACCTTTTTCTGACATTGCTTCTCTTTCCAATTTCAATCTTCGATTTGAGTTGCTGTGAACGCCGATGGTGTTGGGATAAAACCTAAAACTTCACTGCTGAAAGATGAAAAGGCAAGCATATCAAATGCCTTTTGAAATTATCAGACCAAACCAAATTTTATATGAAGGTGGAGTTCATTTAATTCCTTGCTTTCGATTGTGGTGATTAATTTTATATTCATTTTTTTCACTTTATTGTTTCACATGACTTGTCGAGCATTATATGTAGGATCTTATTTAAATATTGAGAAGATTATGAACTTTAATGAACTGGCAAGCACCCATAGTTTCACTCTCTTATTGAAGCACGATTATCAAGTGGACCAAATAATAAAATTACTCTAGTTTAAATAATAATTGTTGTGAAAATAAAGGCTAATTGTGATATAATATACTCTGATTTATATTTATGAATACAAATCTGAATTTAACAAATTTACCAGTTACGATTATGAATTGTTCAATTTAATCATCAAATATTAACTAAAGTAACAATTAAATTAAAAAGGTAATCCCTCTGTCTCGCAGGAGTAGTCTCATTTCTCCCGGACACAGTTACTAATGTTTGTGAGTGTAGTGGAATTAATATTTTATTGGTGAGCGTGAAAAAGTTTGTCATTTTAGAAAAATTGGACTATTTTATGGGATAAACAAAAAATGGGAAATGGGACTACTCCTGCGAAACGGAGGGATTATTATATACCTGGTTGAGTTGAATGATCCCTAATTTGAGCTTATAAGACAAATTTTTTAATCGAACTTGAACCGGTGCGTGCACCACAAAGGCCAATCTCATGTCATTTCATGGGTGCGGATGCAAGTATGATCGTCGAGCCAATGCTCATTTTCAGTATTTATATGTTATTTACTTAAAGAATTTAAGTTGATTAAGGAGTTGAAATTGTTGGGTGGCAAACTCAATTGTCCCACATTGAAGAAACAAGGAAGTAGTTTGAGTGAGATATGAAAAAGATATGTAGTATAATTTGTTTCCGTATTGGATATATAAGATTTATCCTAATCAATATAGGATTTTGGATAGGTATTAATCTATTTGAGATAGATTAGGATTTAGATATCTTTACAATATCTGGATTGATTCTTTATACATCTAGGAATCTATCCTTATAAATACACATGTTCCCTACTATTGTAAATTTGCACAAACACAATGTAGTTGCTACGAGAGACTAGTTAGTCTAGAGGGAGAGTAGGGTTTTGAGTTCCCTGTAACCCTATAATTTTGTTATTCGCCTTAAATAATACATATCACTTGTGTGGGCACAGAGAGTGGACGTAGAGCTTTTACTCGAATCATTGTAATTCTTTGTGTCGTTTAATTTCTGTACACTCTTTTGGTTCGAAGTGAAAAGACAATGGTCATATTCAACTATAACAGCAAATTGTGCATAATAACCCACAAAAGGCCTAGATTATATTTAATTGACTATATTTAGGGGTGTAATCGAACAGAGTTGAGTCGAGTAGTGCCGTGCTTTTGACTCGTTTAGTTTCGAGTCGAGCTTCGAGCTTTTTTATCGAATACTTTGATGTTCATGAACTTTATCGAGCTTTAATCGAGCCTAAACGAACTTTTTAAATTTTGAATATTTTTTGAATTTTCATTATTATTTTGAAGAAAAATGTTATTTATTCCAAAATTAATATCATATTCATGTTTAAATTCTTAAATTTTACAATATTAGAAAGATTTATCATTATTGTTACTCTTAAATCATAATTTTTTTTTTATAAAAGTAATTATTTTATATTTCTTACTAATTTTAGCTAACGAGCCTGCTCACGAGCTCACGAGTCGAATACTATGATGCTCAAGTTTGGTTCGTTTAATAAACGAACTTTACTAAATGAACTGGAACGAGTTTTTATCGAGTCGAGATCCGAGTAGCTCACGAACAGTTTGGTTTATTTATACCCCTAACTATATTAGTCACTTAAGGGGGCACAACCACAAATGTGTTACAATTATAATCTAATCCAAATTGGCTGAGAAAATTTAGTTAGAGATACAATACAATCATTTTTTGTGATATATTCCATATATTCAGGATCAGGCAATGACACTGAAACTAATGAGGATTCGACCAAATTAAGTGGTGGACCCAGAATTTTATTGTAGGCGACTCTATCATATTTTTCTTAATAAAAAATAAAATAAAATATAAGATTGAGTAAATTGAAAAAAATCAATATTTATCTATATTTGCAGCCCCCTCGTACCCTCTTATTTATGTATTTTAGTATATTTTTCTTCCTTGCAACATAAAAATGAAGGGATCTATGCATAAAAATTTTGGATCAGTACACTACTAAAATTGAAAAAAATTCATATAACGCCCCGGTCCCAGGGCTCAAACAAGCTCAACCGAAGTCAGCCACGTTACCCACCAATGACCTGAACCGGCTACGAGACTGACGGTCAAGTCCTTCCCAGCGTGCTTTGTCCTCACTCACACGCACCCTAAGAAACTTCACTGGGGGCCACCCATCTTAGTTCTACCCTAAGTCAAGCACGCTTAACATTGGAGTTTTCCTAGAATGAGTGCCGGAAAATATGATGCACCATGCTGGTATGAGTAGCAACTATCAAATCCCTTAAGCGCTCTTCAGCTATACAGTCCCATTCCGGTATAGCCTCAGAATCCCTCTCATTTCGGTGTGGGTCCAGCTCATTCATGTCACCCTCCGCTCAACTAATGGAAGTCTTACGGGAGCCGCCCATTGTCTGTGCTTCTCTACACCGGCGATCACTCACTGCTCCGGGTCACTACATGAATATACAGTTTAGATATGAATGTTATGCAACTCACGCAGATACAACTGGTGGCATCAACTCCTTAGGGATTTGTGTTAAAGGGCAGGTCGTGGGTTCGAGTCCCGCTGTCAACAACCTTTCAGGTTTGGTAGACGCCAACTGGAGATTTGGTTGGGGTGCATCGGAGTGCAGGCCCTGACATCGGTCCCGAGGGAGGGAGATGTTACGTTTCGAGTTAGAACCCCCCTTTTATACACGTGGATACGCCACTAACAACATTACAACAAGGTTTGAAGGAGTGCTATGAATTTTAAAAGGATTGAAAAACATGCAATCGGCATAAACGCTTTTAAAATTCTTAATATCCAAAACCCTTCTAGACTTAAATAAATAATTTGCATGAATAAAAGCATCATTTAATTTATATTTAGAGTGTGAATGGAATACACACAATGAGAACAGGGTTTTGTACTTTGACTGCTTTTGTGCGTGAACATTCACAATTTGCTTTTCCTTCCAACTAAATAAACTCTCAACTTCTAAAACAAATATTTTTCATCGAAAATCTCTTTTTTTTCCTATTTATTTATGCTGATGGGCTTAGCCTGGTTCATGTCCTTTAGTTTTAATTTTAGCCGCCAACTTTGACCGATTCATGCGTTTTATAACAAACTCAACTTAAAAGTTGAAATTTAAAATATTAAAATTTCTCCTTTGTATATCATGCGTTTGATAACAAAAGGCAAAAGTTAAAGTAGTTTTTAAAAAATTGAAAACCCCATGGCAACATAAAGCTGTCTACTCATCTATGACAACCCACCTCAAATTTAATACTTCCTCCATCCCACATTAATAGTCTCATTTGCTTTTGGCACAATAACCAAAGCATGTGAGTGTAGAATGAGTTGAGTGGAATTAATATTTTATTGTTGAGTGTAAAAAAGTTACCCTTTTTAGAAATGAGACTATTAAAGTGGGACGTACGAAAATGAGAAATGAGACTATTAAAATGGGACGGAGGGAGTATATAGATAACACTGTATTGTACTTTCCTTGTTTCCTTTATATATATATATATAGAGAGAGAGAGAAGGGGGAGTGATCTTAACAAAGTTCGCCTTAGATAGGAGAAGAGAATAAATCATGGCTAGATAATATCTCTATTTATTTTGTTATTTAATTTATGAATTAATTTTTTGTAATAAGTGCATTTAGGAAAGTTAAACAGGGGACTCCAAAAAAATCTTATATTCTCTTTCATTTCAAACTCACGTATTTTTTTCTTCAAACATATTATCTCTCCTCTAATTTTCTTACAAAACTTGAATTAATCATAACTCACTAATCAATTTAAATTATTTTTTAACTTACCGTATATCAAATTAAAGATAATTTATTTATCTTTCAAACGAAATCACTATTGCATATGTTTCGAATAAGATAATCGTAGTAAAAATAAGATACTGTCACTATGTTTATGTAGATAATGCATATTTACAAGCTTAATAATGCAACTTACATCTGAAAATATATAAACATGTAAATATGCATTATATAAGCATGTAAATATGCATTATATATCCTTGAACAGTTGCAGTATAATAATAACAAAGATTTTAAGATTTAGATTACTTAAAAACCAGACATATCGAATCAAGTCACGGACGAAATATCGAAAGCATTTTCAGGGTGAGGTTTTAATGATTTTTGTGGATAATGCAATTTCTAATCGATAATTTCGGAGAAAATCGCACAATCAAAAAAGGTAAACGAAAATCAAGGAATTTGAATTTAATCCATAGTAGTTGTGAGTTTTTCGTGTCATTAATGCCCTTACTTTGCAACTATAATTAGGTCGCCGATTCAACTTTTAAATTTAGGCCTAAAATTAGCATTAACCGTCCAAAGGCCTAATTAGATGGACTAAATTAACGCACACACACACACACACACACATATATATATATATGTATAATAAAATAAAATATTTCACTTTCTAAATTTCTTTCACAACTTATATATATATAATATTTTTTACTTTTTATTTTATTTTGTATTAATTGTTGTAATTTTTTGTTTTTCAAATAAATTATAAATTTTTAATGCATAATAGTATTTATTATACATACAAATCTTTATAATTCTTTAATTTTTATATTATAATGGAGAGGATAGAGAAATTAATATTTTAATTAAAAAGTTAAGTTATCTAGGTCATTATGGGATAAGTAAATAATACTCCCTCCGTCCCACTCTATTAGTCCCATTTGCCTTTTTGGTCCGTCCCACTCTATTAGTCTCATTTCCTAAAATAGCAAACTTTTTCACACTCATCAATAAAATATTAATTTCACTCCACTCACAAACATTTACTTGCATTGGTTTGTGTGTCCCTTCCTATGGGACTAATAGGAAGGGACGGAGGTAGTATTAGGTTACCTAAGGTTACTGATGCGTTGAATAACAGTTTTTTAATAACAAAGCAGTGGGAGAGAAAGATGCTGATATCCAAAGGCGGTCGCTGTTCTTCTTCGAGCACTTTCTCCCACCCTTAATCCCATTTACTTGAATTCAATTATCTTTACAATTCTTTTCATCAATGATCAGAAACTACGTTAATTCTAATTTGAGATTCTTGCTTCTTGTCTCAATCAGATACTATGCAGTTGTTTCTTGCAGTTGTTACATATGATTATCCCTTTCAGCCAGGGGACATCCTCCATAGGGCCCCATCTATCTCTCTCACGTAAAATATAATTATAAGATAAAATAAAATAAGAATACACAAGATATACATAAATAATGTAGAAATATCTAAAATATAATAATAAATATACAAATATAATACTCCCTCCGTCCTTTGGCAATAGTCTCATTTTCCATTTTCGTCTGTCCCGCGGAATTAGTCTCATTGCCTAAAATGGAAAAAATCTCCTCACACCAATAAAATAATAATTCCACTACACTCACAAACATTGATAACTGTGCCAAAAGCAAATGGAACTAATGCCAAATTGCCAATGGACGGAGGGAGTATAAAAAAATAATTTGGGGTACAACTATACCCTCATTGTCACACATACATCCAGGGCCGGCCCTGTAAATTATGGGGTCCCGTGCAAAGAAATATTTGGTGCCCCATATTTAAATTAAATAATTATAAAAATTATTAATAAAATATAATATAAAATACATTTTAAACTATTTAAAATTACAAAATTTATTCAATAATGTCTTGTAACGAAAAACTTGAGTCTTTCACGACTTCACAACCATCTTATGGATTTCTCTTAATTTTTAAATAAACTTGAAACAAAATAAAAAACAAATTAAATAATATCATATAAACTAAATTCATAGTCAGCATTTAAAAATAACTCTCCTAACATTTTTTAAGCAAACTTTTTGAGATTTTTTTTATCGTCTCTTTTCTTTATTTTTCTTTTTCCAAGAATTAACAAGATAAATGTTTACTAGCTCATAAATAACGATTAGCATAATAAAAATATAAATAAAATCAAACAAATTAAAATATAAAATCACTCTGGAAACTTTTTTTAAAAAATCAAACAAAAAATTCAAAAAAAAAAAAGACCTAAGAAATTATGTAAATGTAGCAAGAAAAAATCTGATATGATTTAAAAAGAATTGCACAATATTATGATAAAAAATAATTCACAGCATAGACAGTATCAAATAAAATTCACAGCATAATATTGTGTTGATAAAAAATATTCAAGAATAGAAAAAACCTTATATGATTTAAAAATATTTCTCAACTGGTTGTTAGTTGTTATTTACTAAAATTCGTTTGTCATTTGTATTAATTGAAAAATAAAAAGAGATATGAGAATTACAGAAGTAATGGAAAAATAAAGAGCCAACAGTCGCTTTGTATTATAGAAGACAAACCAATGTTTTGGTAGCCATGTTATGTTATGAATAATATAAATTTTAATATCTTAATTGATATCTAGAATAAATCTTAATATTTTATTTTCAAAATATTTTTAGCTAAATAACTTTATTAGGCTGAATAAAATTTATTTTTTAAATATTTTTACTTTAGTTAAATATTAAATTTCTTATATATATATATATATATATATATATATATATATATATATATATATTAAATAGTGCCCCTACTAAGATAAATTAATAGTATAGTATTACTATTATTATATAATTTTTTTAAAAATGGTGCCCCCTTCATTCGGAGGCCCCGGTGCAGCGCACCTCTCGCACGACCTCAGGGCCGCCACTGCATACATCCGCCTCTGCTTCGCAACACTTATAATTTTTGTAATGCCAAATGTAGATTACGTGGAAGTAGATATTATATGTGTTGTTTACTTACTATATGAATTCTTGATGCTCCATTCAAATTCTTTGGTCTTTCATTTCTTTCCCTCTCTTCCTTATTTCTATAATGTTTCTACTTTTGATGGTGCATAGAGAAGAGGATTAGAAACCTCTATTTATAGTGATGAATTTCATATGTTGTGTCATTTACAAAAGAACACAACATTTCACTTATGTCTCCAAGAGTTGCATTCTTTCATTTAAGCTGTAATTATTTTATTTTTTTTATATGAAATGATGCAACTCTTCATTTCAATCCTCAAAGATTGTGACCATTCATTTTATTCTAAATGTTGTAATATATTACACAATAATATACAAAATTTCATAAAATAAGATTTTTCTTTTAATGGGAGAGAGAAAGGAATTAAAACCCATAACCCTATTTCTTTAATTTTTAATAACTGCACCGCTGAAAGTGCGAGAGAGAAAGAAAGAAGAAAGGAGAAGAGAAGAGAGAAGGAAGAGAGAAGAGGTCTTGGATCTTGATCTTCACAACCTTGTTTATCCAATTGGTGATCTCTTTCTTATTATTTCTCTGTTTTATTTGGTAAACCTATATTGTGATCTAGAGGATTTTATTGTGGATCCATCGATTGTGTGATGAGCTTTTGTTGCTAGCCAAGATAGGTGCTATCTTGATATTTTGTTGATGAACCTCTAGTGTGGATTTGCTAGAGAGAACTTGTGTATCCATTATTTTTGATATAGTGGAGATTTGTTGAGGTGACTTCTAGCCCGTGGTTTTTACCTTCGTATTGGAGGGTTTTTCATGTTAAAATTATTTGTGTCCTCTTTACTGCTTTGTGGTTGCTTCCTTGCATTGGTGCTTTGGTTGGTTTGGCTTGTTTGATTATCTCATTTAGCACACAAGACTTTGTTGGTTTGGTTTGTTCGATAATCTCATTTAGTTGATTGTCTTTGTTTATTTCTACATTGGTATTTATTTCCAACGGCATGGGGCTGGGCTTCAAGAGTAAGCCCACTTCTTGTAGTTGTCATTTTCACTCTTCTGGATTTATTTGTATCCATGTTGAATTTCTTTTTTGTGTAAATATGGTTTGGTGCAAAAAATAAAAAATAACTTTAATATTCACTACTCCCTCCATCCCTAAACAATTGTCCTGTTTTTAAATAGCACGGATACCAATGCGAATAGAGATAGAGGAAATTAATATTTTATTAGTGAGTGTGTATTAACTTTCCATTTTAGGAAAACAAGACAATGGTTTCGGGACGAAGAGAGTAATAATTTTGAGTTAAAATTTTACCCTTCCATGTTTCATGATGAACATTCATTCTAATTCTCAGCTCATGACCACAAAAATTAATGCTCAAACTCATCTAAAAGCAATGAACCTCACAAGAGCCCCCATATATAGCAACAATTCTAAAACACCATTTCTCCAAATCTTGATTATAAAACAGTTTTTTATCAACAAAATATATACTTGTCCCACTTATAAAATTAAAGACCACCATCAAAAACAAAAACTACTAAATTGACAGAACAAAATAAAAAGAAAAATGTAATGATGCAACATTACATAGATTGAGCCTTGGAGACAAAAAAAAAAAAAAAAAAAAAAAAAAAAAAAAAAAAAAAAAAAAAAGGAAATATGTGTAAAATTTATTCCTTTTACACAGATCTTCGAAGGAAAGGCTAGTCAAATCTTCCCTTTTTATTCAACCTGCCCGTACTCTTCTTCTTCTTACACTGTAACGGAATTAGATTCGTCATAAATGTAAGTTTTACAGTGTAACACCCCGCATTTTCCGTAACATATTATCTACGCTAAATAATTATTTTAATATGCGTAAAAAAGGATTAAAGTGCAATTAATATTTATCGATCTAATTATTAAAACTATGTTTAGCCACCTTTTTATTATAGCATGGGCTAGATAAATTAATTTAATCCCAAATATTAAATCATGAGAAATAATGGGCTAAAGAATTTATTTATATAATTATCCTCTCATATATGTTGACCCAATTAGAATAAATAAATAGAGTCCAATTAGAAATGCTAGTGAATGGCCCAATAGAAGAAAATAAATTGAGACCCATTTCATCTTAGTCCATTTAAATGATTTCGTGAGTATTGTTCAATGTTAGATTTCATAATTGAAATCGATATAGCATAATTATTCAAGAATAATTCCGAGGTAAAATTCCGGAGTTTATTTCCTTAATTTTCCCTATTTAAATCGGCCACCTCTAGAAATAATAAGAATAATATTACATATATAATTTCCATTTAGATATTGATTTGTGTATATATTCGAGACTCATTTCCGAAGCAAATTTCCGGAAATAATTTCTTATTTCTCCCCTAGAATTTTCGACCCCATTAATTAGAATAGGGGAATTATATAAATTCCAACCTTATATTATAAGATGAGGAAATTGAGCTAATATTTAATTAAATTAAATATTGTGTGTGGAATGGGTAATTACCTTAGTGGGTCTTTTAGAAGAGTTTTGATGCTTTGCAATCTAGATTATTGGAGGACAAATTGGAAAAGGTGCATTTGAGACACCATCATTACAAAGTAAAAACATAACACTCCACCTCCACCCTTCCCCTCTCTTTGATCGGCTGCCATCTCTCTCACACCCTCATTTCATCTTCTCCAACCTAACACTCATACAAACCTCCATTGTGTAACCTTCAAGTGCAGCCACCATTCAACCCACAAACCACATCTTAAACTCACTCAAATCACCTCCATTTTTACAAAAACCTTACCCTCTCACCTTCCTCTTTCTTTTGAACCCAACAACACCCCTCAATTCCAAGCTTTCATTTTCGACCAAGGCTGGAAAATGAAGATCCAAGGAGCTAAATGGTAGATCTAGAGACGTACAAGAAGTAGGAAGCAAGAGGAGAGCAAATTAACAAGAGCTAGGAAGCACCATTTTCAAAGTTTGAGGAAGAGAGGCTTAGATCTAAACTTAACCTCTTCAAGTAACCTCTATTTACCCTCTTTAGATATTCTTTAAGACGTTTAGAAGCTTGCATGTAGGATCAAGAGCCTCCTTGTCAAATTTTAGAGCAAATAATGAACTAGGGTTGAAGATAAACATGTCTAATGACCAATCTTGAATATGTTGATGCTTATTGTTGATATATTGCTTGAATACATGATACACCATGAGATATATGATTTATGAACATTATGTGAGATGTGTGATGCCTGAAATTGAGCATACTTGTTGATGGAAGTACATATGCCACGAATTTATACATGTTAAAGTGAAATGAGCATGCTGAGATAAAGTCTGTAAAACGAGCTCTCTGTTTTGCTGTGGCAGTCGAGTCAAATGGAACTCAATGGGTCTGGAATTTAAATATGTAATATATTAATGTGTTAGAAAGATTTTGGCTTTGGTTTCATGTCAAATACGATATGGTTTGAATGTTATGCTCTCTTCAATAAAATGTGTCATTTTGTGTCGCATGTCAAAAACTGATTTTGAAACTGTACTTAGGAACCTTAGAAATTTCTAAAATTTTAGATTTAGATTTTTAACACATTATAGAGTCCGCATATAGAACTTCAAGTCTATATCACAAGTATTTTTGTCACAATTAATTTTTAAAGTCTGCACCCCTGTTTTAGCCCGTAGCAAAAACATTCAGGAAAATCATTATCCCCCAGCCCGTAACTTCCAAACGAAAAATGATTTTAACAAACCGTCAATTGGAGCATATTCATATTAAAATCTAGTTTTTTAATATTAAATTTCATACTCAAATTCTCTATAAATTTTAAACGACGTCATTTTGAAAACAGGGTCACATTTGGGTTTATGACTAGGAAATTTCACTAAGTTAAATAGTATAGAGTCAATTGCTTGCATTCATATATTTTTCTAAAACTAATAAATAAATTTTTTCAAATTAATAATACTTTTAAAACATATTGCATCTTTAATTGATCACTCATTTATATTTAGAACTAGGACATTAACATGATTTTAAATTAAACTATTTGCATCACTAGAAAAAGGTTATAAATAAATATATGAGCATACTTGATCAAAAGAGGTTAATGAATTATGTGTAATAGCTAAAAATACTTAAATTATTGAGCATGATAAGTAGACAATGATTATGCAAGTTTGTAATTAGTGAAACATAAAAAAAAATGAATGATATATTGTAGACTTAGAATGAAGTGTCACATGAAGCTCATTAAAATGAATAAATTTCATGCTTATTTATTGAAATAGCTAATGCATGAAACTACATGAACACACCTAATAATTAAATGTTAAACAATCTAGGTGTTGGTGATTATCAAAAAGAAGCTTCAACTAGTGGCACCAAGTAAACCTTCACCTCATAATTAAGGTAGACACTACTTTATCCTATCTTCTTTTGGTTTGCTTTCTAAAATGATTTCCAAAATTTAAAGTGAATGATTCTTGTTTTGAAAAGTGATGTGTCACCGTTAAATTGTTTTGGTGCTTATGATTATTAATTGCCACGAGCATTTGGGAGGGATAAGGAGGAGGGATACGATCACCCTCTTGTCGGGAGAAATGGGAGAAATAAGGAGGAGGGAGGAGTTGAAACCCTCATGCGTGTCTGTTTATGTGAATGATATGATCGTTGATCGTGAAATGCACCACCAAATTGAGTGTTCATGGATCCATGTGAGTATTTAAAAATGTTTTGAGCATGCATGAGTTATTTTTCAACAAAACCCTTGTGCTATGCTTATGTCTTACGGTGACTACATCATATATATGTATTTTGTTTTTGGGACACCGTGACCACTGGGTACGCGGAGTACTCAGCCCCTATGCGTGTTTTCCCTACGTGTAGATACATGTTGATGGCGGTGGAGGCGGCGTTGTGGTGGAAAGCTAATAAGGTGGTTCTATTGTGAACCTCATTTTAAATGTAATCTTTTGGACCATTCCTGTCCTTTGGCATGTTAACTTGCATTACTTGGAGTAAAATGTCTTGTAAGTCTATCCCATTTTATTCATGAACCCTCCTTGGAGTCGAATGGTTGTAAGCTTGAATTATACCCTTTTGTGGATACCCCTTGGTCAATTGTTCTAAATGGCATGATGTAATTAAGTCCTTGGCGTGTTTTAAATTCTAATGTATATGACATGTTCTTTGAAATCTAGTCGATTAAATTTGTCATTTGGTATCGAGGCTCAAGGGGCTATGTCTTCATACATAGTACCCATTTGTTGTTCGTGTTTATTTATTTGTTCCAAGGCGTACTTGGCGTAAGACCCGCCTGGTGGTCATTCTTTGAATCCAATTGTTATTATTCATTTTCCAAGCTTGCTTGTGAATACATCATTTGTTCCGCTATGCTTATTTTTCTTGATTATCATTTGGACTTAAACTCTTGTCTTTCGAAAATATAATTAAGTCCTTTGGAAAGGTTTACTTGCTTTCACTAGATTTAAATTCTTGATTATAAATTGAGATTCAAACTCCTATCTTTTGAAATTAAAGCAAGACCATTTTTGAAATCTTTATTTGCTTCCGCTACTATTTAAATAAGTGTTAAAAATTATTTAAACCACTAAAACCCTTAGCGTGCATTGTTCGCACGTGGGACTGTCGCATAGGCCCGGTTGGGGGCGCGACATACAGTGGAATGAAGTGAGTTTTGAATTATTTGTGAGGGGAAGGTCTCAGGTTAGGCACGCTTAAACGGATTAGGCGGGTTTTATCCATTAACCCAAGCCAAACCCATCTAATATACCTTAATTGGGGATCAATAAACCCTATTTGGGATGGGTGAACCCATTTGAATATGAATAAAACCCGTCTAAATCGCTTAGGCGTGCTTAACGCATGTTTTTGCCATTTGTGAGACAGAGTAGTGATGGTAACAATGCTCCGTTTGCCCCTTCCCTGTTCTATAAATTATTTTTCCAACCCATCAGATCTCCTTTGGATTTCATATTTCTGAATCAAACCTAATGTAATTTTTTCTTCATTACAGAGAGAATTTAAATAATTTATTTATATTTTAAATAATTATTCATGGATGAGTTTTTCTCCTCACATTCAGCACTCCAAGAGTAAAACTATTTCTTACTAGGCACGGTGGAATACTTCCATTGAGTTGGTTGTCAGACAAGTCAGGCACTTGAAGGAAAATTTCATTACAAAGAGATGCAGGAATTGTTCCAGTAAGGCTATTATTTTCTAGTGAGAAGAATGAAAGGAAGGAAATGGAGTTGAGAATGTTATCTGGAATAGGATGCTGGAGTAATCTACATATACAGCTGATTCTGGGGGTATCGGAAGCTCGCCTTGGAGTCTGTTTGCGTGCAAATCCACTACACTTAGAATTTGTCACCGGATCAGCAAGAATTCTGTCACCGGATTTCAATTCAGTTTCTCGGTAAGTTTTGGGTTAAGTTCTCTGTTCGTAATTTTGGGGATTTTTCATCATCTCTGCAACCCCTCTGTAATTAGCAGTGACTCGCGTGTTCCCTTGGTTTCTTGTGCTGTGAAATCTGTTATTGATTTTGGAATTTGGAGTTGGAGATGGTGGTTGATATTCTGATACTTGGGCGGTTTGATGCCAAGTTTAATCCTGTGAGTGAGCAGAGTGTTGATAATCAGTTGTGATATTGCTGTTACTACTTTGGTGAATTTGGTATTGGATTTTCTGTGGCATAACAATCATGGCTGGAAGTCGATTTGAGATCGAAAAGTTTTCGGGGAAGAACGATTTCGGGTTCTGGAAAATCAAGATTAAAGCTATTCTAACCAAGGAAGGGTTAGCCGATGCTCTAGTACCCGATGCAGACAAGGCATTTGTGGGAGAAACTACTGATAAGAAGGCCAAATTGATGGATAGTGCGATGAGCACTCTACTGCTTAGTCTTGATGATAAGGTTCTGCGTGAAGTGTCGAGGGAAAAGACATCGGCTGACATATGGAAGAAACTGCAGAGCCTGTATATGACTAAGTCCATTGCCAACCGTATATACATGAAAAACGGTTGTATAGCTTCAAGTTCACAGATGACAAGAGCCTCCTGGACCAGTTGGATGAGTTCCATAAGGCTATAGATGAGCTTGAAGGAA